>CM053325.1:60305821-60308321 GCA_028583605.1 Dastarcus helophoroides
ACGAGTTTATCAGATGACCATGTAACTGAACTCATTGAAGGGATGTTTCAGGTGTGTACTCGATTTTCTTTAGTTATTGGTTTCCAAATAGGAAATTTTTAGGACGCTGGTCTTCAACACAAGGATTATCTGACTTACAACGATTTTAAAGAAATGATGAAGGAGTATAAAGGGGACTTTGTAGCTATTGGTTTGGATTGCAAAGGAGCAAAGCAAAATTTTCTGGACACGTCCACTAATGTTGCGAGGTGATTTTTTAAAACTACAATCCACTTTCAAAACCCACGAGTAGGATGCACAAATAAAGATGACAAGTTGCTAGTATTTTAATCATTTCTTCCACATTCGGAAGAGAACAGAATCATCATTATATCTAAAGTGATGGATAAGGTTATCAACATCGAGGTTCTCAAATATCTGAAGGAGAATAGAATCATCTGGGACAGGCATCATTTCTTCCACATTTGGAAGAGACTAGAATCATCATTATATCTAAAGTGATGGAAAAGGTTATCAACATCGAAATTCTCAAATATCTGGAGAAAAATTGAATCATTTGATACAGGCAAGACGATTTCAGACAACAACGTTGAACTGGTGATATTCTGGCTTATGTTACTCATGTCTGGAACTCAGCTAGGAAAAATCACAATGATGATAGGGTTGTCGCATTGGGTATCTCAAAGGCCTTCGACAGAATCTACTATTGATCTATTCTCGCCAAATTAACATCTTATGGGCTTCCACTTGGACTCTGTCATTTGATATCCAGTTGCTGGCAGATCTCTTCAGGACGTCGTTGACGGCATCTCATCCGAAACATTTGCGATTAATGCAGGGGTGCCTCAGGGATCTGTTCTGTCTCCTACTCCGTTTCTATCACACATAAACAATCTCTTAGCTTCAACTTCCAATTCGATATACAGCTACGCAGATGACAGTAGCCCGGTGTCATCTTTTTTGCGATTAATGCAGGGGTACCTCAGGGATCTGTTCTGTCTCCTACTCCGTTTCTATCACACATAAACAATCTCTTAGCTTCAACTTCCAATTCGATATACAGCTACGCAGATGACAGTAGCCTGGTGTCATCTTTTTTCTCCGACAAACTATTATCCGTCGCTGCTTCACTTCGACTAAGGGAATAGCAGATACAGACGATTAATCGGGATCTCGAAATTATTCTGGAATGGGATAAGAGGTGCCTCAGGGATCTGCTCTGTCTCTTACTGTATTTCTATCACACATAAACGATCTCTTAGCTTCAAATTCCAATCCGATATACAGCTACGCAAATGATAGTAGCCTGGTGTCATCTTTTTTTTCCGAGAAACCACTATCCGTCGCTGCTTCAGTTCGACTAAGGGAACAGCAGATGCAGATGATTAAGCGGGATCTCGAAATCATTCTGGAATGTGGTAAGAAAAATCTGGTCGACTTCAACGCTTCAAATGCAGGGCTGCCTCAGGGATCTGTTCTGTCTCCTATTGTGTCTCTATTACACATTAACAATATCTTAGCTTCAACTTCCAATCCGATATACAGCTGCGCAGATGATAATCCTTATTTAAAAACGCGGTTCATCGCCAGTCGTCAGTTTCTGCATCCTACTCGCTTCGAAGGCGAAAATTGCCCTTTGCAAGTGGATTGAAAAAATGATCTCTTCCACATTTTAATCTATTATATATAATAGATAATGATACTAATTATTCGGTTTACTGTTCATGTTTCTAGGATGACCAGTTTCCATATAGAACCAGCACTTGAAGAAGATGAGAATTTTCTGAAGGTGAAGTGGAATAGTTTAACAACGTTCTTGGAGGAGAATAGACAAAACATATTTTATTTATTCATTTTTTACGTCATCACCATCGCTTTATTCGTTGAGCGATTTATTCGTAAGTACCAAAGGTCTCTAGTGCGCATGTTGCTCATCTAAACCTTTCAGATTACTCCTTTATGGCTGAACACACAGATCTGCGTCATATAATGGGAGTTGGTATTGCCATAACGAGAGGTTCCGCGGCGTCTTTGTCGTTTTGTTACAGCATTCTGTTACTGACGATGTCGAGGAATTTGCTAACGAAGCTGAAAGAGTTTTCCTTGCAACAGTACATACCGTTGGATGCCCACATACAGTTCCATAAAATCGCAGCTTGCACCGCTGTTTTCTTCTCTTTGCTGCATACTGTTGGGCATATTGTCAACTTTTACCATGTTTCCACCCAACCAATTGAAAATTTGAAATGTTTGACTAGCGAAGTGAGATTTCCTTCCGACTTCAAGCCTGGAATAGCATTTTGGCTCTTCCAAACAATCACAGGTAAAACTACTTTAGTTCTAATGCATGCTTTTGCTCTCACTGAAAAAAATAAAAAAGATTGATGATGATGATGATGATGATGATGATGATGATGATGTTGATAATGATGATGATGATGATGATGATGATGATGATGATGATGATGATGATGATGATGATGAGGATGATGATGAGGAT
>CM053325.1:60313321-60345821 GCA_028583605.1 Dastarcus helophoroides
CATAGTGGTATTTGCTCATCCAACGATACGTAAGAAGGCATACAATTTCTTCTGGTCTACACACAGCTTGTACATCCTTCTATACATCTTATGCCTTATCCATGGTCTAGCAAGACTGACAGGAGCGCCAAGATTTTGGTTATTTTTTATAATACCTGGCATTATATTCACGTTAGACAAGGTGATATACCATCCAATGTAACAACCTAATCATCCAACCACAATTTAATTTTAGGTTGTCAGCTTAAGAACCAGGTACATCCCCTTAGATGTCATCGAAACCGAACTCCTTCCATCAGACGTGATAAAAATAAAATTCTACAGACCACCCAATTTGAAATATTTGTCCGGCCAATGGGTCAGGTTAGCATGCACCGCCTTCAAAACTAGAGAATTCCATTCCTTCACGTTGACGTCAGCTCCTCACGAGAACTTCCTCTCTTGTCACATCAAAGCACAAGGTTAGATGGCAAATTTGGCGAACCTATCCAATAACGACAGTTTTAGGTCCTTGGACTTGGAAATTGAGAAATTATTTCGATCCGTGCAATTACAATCCGGAGGATCAGCCGAAGATATTGCTAGAGGGGCCATTTGGTGGAGGTAATCAGGATTGGTACAAGTTCGAGGTGGCGGTTATGGTCGGGGGCGGCATCGGAGTTACACCGTACGCTTCCATTTTAAACGATCTTGTGTTTGGCACCTCAACGAATCGGTATTCTGGAGTAGCTTGTAAGAAGGTAAAAATTTTAGCTTATAACGTTGTATTAAAAGATATATTTTTCTTCTTCCTCTTTCCTTTCCCTTCTTCCTCTTTCCATTCTTCCTCTTTCCTCTTTTTCCTTTTCTCTTCTTCCTCTTGTATTCTTCTTTCTTCCTATTGTTCTCTTTTCCTCTTCTCTTTCCTCTCTTCCTCTCTTCTTCCTCTTCTTCTCTTCCTCTTCTTCCTATTCTTCCTTCTCCCTTTTTTCCTCTTCTTTTCTTCTTTTCTCTGCTTCTTCCTCTTCTCTCTTCTTCTTCCCTTCTCACTCTTCTTCTTCTTTCCTTTCTATCATATTTCTTACCCTTTTCTTTCTCGTCCTTTCTCTAATTCTTCTTCCTCTTTTCTTCTTACTCTATCTTCTTTTATTTCTCTTCTTTCTTCTCTTCATTCGCTTCTATTTTTCCTTTTTCTCTCTTTTTCTCTTCTTCTTCCTTTTTACTCTTATTTTTTTATCTTCTTCTTCTTCTCTTCTTCTTCTTCTTCTCTTCTCTTCTTCTCCTCTTCTTCCTCTTCTTTCTCTTCTCTATTTTTTCCTCTTCTTCTTTTCCTTTCTTTCCTCTTCTACTCTTTTTCTTTCCTCTCTCTTCTCTCTCTCTTTCTTTCTTCTTCCTCTTTCTTCTTTCTCTTCCCTTTTTTCTTCTTCTCTACTTCTTCTTCCTCTTATTCCTCTTCTTTCCCTCTTCTCTTCCTTTTCTCTTCTCTCTTTTACTTCTCTATTCTTCTCTTTTTCTCTTCTTCTTTATTCTTACGCATTGAGAGCGATATGTATTAAAGTTATCTTTCTCTCCTTTTTTTCCTTTCTTTCAGTTCTATTTCCTTTCCTTCTCTTTCTCTTCTTTCCTTTTCTTCTCTTCTCTTTCTTTCTTCTCTTCTCTCTTCTTCTTCTTCTTTCTTCCTTCTTTCTTTCTCCTTCTTCCTCTTCACTCTTTTCTCTTCTTCCTTTCTCTCTTTCTCTTTCTTCACCCTTTTTCTCTTTTCTCTTTCTCTTCCTCTTTTTTCTTTTTCCCTTCTTCCTCTTCCTTTCTTCTTCTCTTCTCTTTCTTTTTGTTCTTTCTCTTCTTTATCATCTTCTTCTTCTTTCTATTCTTCCTCTTTTTCCTCTTCTTCCTCTTCTACTTCTTACAGCATTGAAGAGCGATATATTGTATTAAAAGATATATTCTTCTTCTTATTCTTCTATTTTTCCTTCTTCTTCCTCTTCTGCCTTTTTATCCTCTTCTTCCCCCTTTCCCTCTTCTCCCTGTTCTCTCTCTTTTTCTTCTTCTTCCTCTTCTTCCTCTTCTTTCTCTTCTTTCTCTTCTTTCTCTTTTTGCTCTTCTTCCTCTTGTTCCTCTGCTTTCTCTTCTATTTTTCCTTTTCCTTTCCTTTTTTCTTCTCTTCCTTTTCTCTCCCTTTTTTCCTCTTCCTCTTCTTTCTCTTCTTCTTTTTCTTCTTTCTCTTTTTCCCCTTCTCCCTTTTCTTTCTCTTCTTCCCCTTTTTCCTCTTCTTTATCTTCTGCCTCTTCTTCCTATTTTTCCTCTTTTTCCTCTTCCTTCCCTTCCTCCTCTCTTTTTCTTTCTTTTTTCTTCTTTCTCTTCTTCCTATTCTTCCTTTTCTTTATCTTCTCTTCTTCTTCTTCTTCTTCCTATTATTTTCCGATTTCCCTTCTTCCTCTTCCTTTCTTCCTCTTCTTTTCTTCTTCTCTCTTCTCTCTTCTTTCTCTTCTTCCTCTTTTTCCTTCTGCTTCTTCTTCATTTTCTTACTATTCTTCCTTTTCTTCCTCTATCTTCCCTTTCTTCATCTTCTTCCCTCTTCTCCCCCTTCTCCTCTTCCTCTTCTTTTTCTTTCTTCTTTCTCTTTTTCTCTTCTTCTCTTCTTTCTCTTCTTCCTCTTTTTCCCTTCTTCCTTTTCTCTTCTCTTCTTTTCTTCTTCTTTCTTTCTATTCTTTCTCTTTTTCCTCTTCTTTTCTTTTCTCTCTGTTCTTTCCTTTTCTTCTTCTTCTTTTTCTTTTCTTTTCTTCCCCTTCTGCCTCTTATTTCTCTTCTTTCTCTTCTTTCTCTTCTTCCCCTTCTTCCTCTTCTTCCTTTTCTCTCCCTTGTCCTTCTTTTTCCTCTTCTGTTTCGTCTTCCCTTTCTTTCCTTTCTTCCCCTTCTTTTTCTTTTCTCTCTTTTTTTTCCTATTTTCTTCTTTTTTCTCTTCATTCTCTTTTTCCTCATTTTTCTCTTCTTTCTCTTCTTCCTTTTCTTCGCTTTTTTCCTCTTCTTTCCCTTCTTCTCCTTCTTCCTCTTCTTCCTCCTCGTCCTCTTCTTCCTCTTCTCCCCCTTCTGCCTCTTCTTCCTCTTCTTTTTCTTCTTTCTCTTCTTCCTCTTCTTTACCTTCTTCCTCTTCTTCCCCTTCTTCCTCTTCTTCCGCTTCCCACTCGTCTTCCTATTCTTCCTCTTCTTCATCTTCTTTATCTTCTTCCCGTTCTTCCTATTCTTTCTCTTCTTCTTCTTCTTCGTACGACTAGGATTTCTCATGTTTGTCTGCCTCATTCAGTTTCTATTGTTGTTGACTGTATGTTGTCCTGCCATCGCTTTTTTGGTCTTCCCACTGATCTTTTGCTGTATGGTTTATTGTTGTTAGAGATTTTTGCCATTCTCTGTATCTTCTTTGCGAAGTATTAGTATTTATATTCATGTTTTATTGACTTTTTCTTCAGCAGTTACTCCTTTTACAATAAAACATGAATAGAGATATTTGCCAGTTCATCTGCTCTTATCCTACATATTCGTTCCAGTTTTTCTTTCTCGTTTTCACCCATTTGTTGACGTCTTGTATGTTACATTCCTTTCGCATGTTACTATTTATTTGTCTATCTAGATGTCAATTTATTTAAAAGTGAAGAAGTTTATTAAAAATGCTGATTACGTAACTGATCATTACTGTAATCGGTCTATTTTTATTTCAGGTCTACTTCCTTTGGATATGTCCATCCCATAAGCATTTCGAGTGGTTCATCGATGTCCTAAGAGACGTGGAAAAGAAAGATGTAACAAATGTTTTAGAAATTCATATCTTTATTACGCAATTTTTTCATAAATTTGATTTGCGCACCACGATGCTCGTATGTATTATCATTATTAACTTAGATATTCTCTGTATCTTTGCGAAGTTGTGTTCATGTCATCTTTATTGGCTATTTCTTTGCACGTTGCTTCTTCCACAAAGATTTGTGGAAAATGGTAAGTTAAATCTAGATAGATTTAACTTACCTTTTGCTAAGAATTGGGAATCTCGTATAGATTGCCTCAAGCAGCGATTGCGTTAAATCTTACTTTGTCAATCAATCGTTTTAAACGTTTTTCAGTGTTGAGTCACAAACAGCGATTGACAAATTAAGATCCAACGCAATGGCTGCTTTGGGCGATCTATAAGAGATTCCCAATTCTTAACAAAAGCAATCTAGATTTGTGGAAGAAGCAACTGACGAAGATCAAGCCAATAAACATTCCATTCCTATTAAGGGGCATTTTCTTCTTCAGTTGCTTCTTCCACACGTCTAGATTTTCAGTTACCTTTTCTCGTTAAGGATTGGCAATCTTTTATAGATTGCCCCAAATAACGATTGCGTTAGAAACTTCAGAAGATACAAAGAATATCTAAATGAATGACATTGTTAACCCAAGTCCATTTACATCTTTCTTCTTTCAGTATATTTGCGAGAATCATTTCCAACGACTTTCCAAGACGTCCATCTTTACAGGGCTGAAGGCTGTGAACCATTTCGGACGGCCAGATATGACTTCCTTTTTAAAGTTCGTGCAAAAAAGACATAGTTATGTATGTTCTCGTATAAAATTAGATTGTTATGTAGTGTTTGCATGGTTTATGTTTTAGGTAAGTAAAATTGGAGTGTTCAGTTGTGGACCACGTCCACTTACCAAAAGCGTGATGTCAGCTTGTGACGATGTCAACAAAGGAAGAAAACTGCCATATTTTATTCACCATTTCGAAAATTTTGGATGATTTTGGTGATATCGTAGTTTAATGTAATTATTTATTTATATATTTTAGCGCAATTTCTATTTTTTTACTGTTTTTAAATGTAAATATGTAAATAAAAGTTAATCTCTATATTTGGTTTTTTATTTTACTCCTTTCGAAATCATCGATTTTAAGAAACAAATTTACTTAGCTTACCAGCGCTATTTGCTCGTTCTACAGTTTATTTCGAAGATGCTCCGGGCTTACCTGTCGCAGGATCTGTATTTCCATAACACCTCCTGATATTTCCATAACACCTCCTGATCAGTACTTCAGCAGAAACTGTTACGACGGTACATAACTTCTGCCTGAAATACTGTTGCCAAAGACCCCAGGTTTATGTAAAAATTCATTTCCTGGTTTCTGCCGTGTCGTAGCTAGCTTCCAAAGTGTTTTGAAATTGATTTTTCTTTGAGATTGGAATCTAGTACAGGTGACAGTTACAAAGAAGCGAGAACAGCTTTATATTATATAGCAGTAGCCTTTATTTATATAGAAATAGACGTTAGTGAGCGAGACCTCGATTATAGAGAAAGCAGTTGAAATCTAATGACTCAGGAACTTCAAGAAGGTAATTGTGGGGTCGTTGTGAACGTTTTTAAGAATGGGCAAATAATATTTTAAACATTTACTCAGTTTAATTGAAACCAGAGGGAAATATCGCAAAATTACTGGGAGTTTCAAGAGGTACCAATAGTTAATAATACTTTGAAGATTTTAACTGTATAATATTCAGTACTTGTTACATTTAAACTGATACACGCAATGAAAATTTGCCTCTAATTAATAGTGGGGGTCAATCATTTGCAAATCCTTGAGCATGGACTATTTCTAGTTCTAGTGCCCTCAGCAGATCATCCACCGAAAGGCTTCACAGAACAGAAAATTCGAATTTTCTATCGAAATTTCGAATTCTCTTTCGAAGCTTAACCTTTTGTATTTTCATAAATATCGGAAGAAAATTCGAAAATTTGGAAGAACTTTTTAACCTTTAATAAAATTTGAACCCAATTCCGAAAAAAGACGAAATTTTCACAAAAAACGCAAATTTAAACAAAAATTCAAAATTGAAATTTGTAGAAAAAAACAATTTCTAATTTTGAGATAAATGTCAACATTTCCAGAAAAATCCAACTTTTTCAAAACTACAAGGACAAATTTTACCAAATTAGGAATAAGGAGTAAAGGGTTAAAGTTTTCAGAGAAACCCAAATTTTTCAAACAAAAGTCAGACTTTGGTAAAAGTTGCATTTTGATAAATAATTGAAATTTCGAGAAGAATAAATATAAAAAACTCGAAATTTCGAAAAAAAGTTGAATTTTGATAAATAATTTCGAGAAAAACACAAATTTAAAAAACTCCAACATTTCCAGAAAAAGGCAGAACTTCAAATAAAGATGTAATATCCCACAGGAAGTCTAATTTCGAAATATTTTGAGAATAAAGTCGTTAAAAAAAAGATAAAAACTGAAAAAAATTTAAAATTTTGAGAAAAGGACGAAGCTTGAGGCAAAAGTTCAAATTTACAGAAACACAAAGGTTAAATTTTGATAAAAAAAGTTGAAATTATTGAAGTTTTTAGAAATACTTTTTTAAACAAAATTTGGTTTTAATTTCCAGAAAAAAGCGGAAATTAAAAAAAAACTAATGTTGAGGAAAAATCGAAATTTCCCGAAATAATAATAGTAGAATTTTGAAATAAAAGTCAGCATTTGCAGAAAAAATTAAACTTTAAAAAAATTTAAGAAAAAAAAAGATAAATTCTAAACAATTCGCTATTTTTAGTAAACATGTTGAAAAATATGTGAGTTGAATTTTCCATTAGGAAAGTAATTTGTGAGAAAAAAGACAAATTTTGAAAATAGCTCGAAATTTTGAAAAACAAACGAAATTTGGAGAAATATTGTTTTTGGTGAAACGGACTAGTCCTTGGTTATCTTCAAAAATTGAAATACAAATATTGCCCCCTGAAACCAAGAAAGATTTAAAAACACAACAAAGGTTACTGGCTAACGCGTTTCGATAGCCAATCTATCATCTTCAGAGAGATACTGACACTCTATCTCAGAGAGAGAGAGATACTGATACTGTATCTCAGAGGGAGATACTGATACTGTATCTCTCTGAAGATGATAGCTTGGCTATCTATAGTATCTCTCTCTGAGATACAGTATCACTGTCTCTCTGAAGATAATAGCTTGGCTATCGAAATGCGTTGGAGCAACCTTTGTTGTTTTTTTTTTACATTTTTTTTGGCATTTCGATAGCCAAGCTATCATCTTCAGAGAGATACTGATACTGTATCTCAGAGAGAGATACTGATACTGAATATAATTTTTATTAGACACAATCTTGACAGGAAAGTCGAAATTTTGAAAGAATGATAAAATTTAAGAAATTTTCAGACAATGAGTCGATTCTCAGAAATGTTGGTAGTAGGGTGCGTTTAATAATTTAATTACCAAAATTTCGTCTTTTTTTCTCGAAATTTCGAGATTAAAGTTGAAATGCCGGGAAAAAAAGTCGAAATTTCGAGTTTTAAATCAAAATTTCGCGATTAAGATCGAAATTTGGAGATAAAAATCGGAATTTGAGAAAAAAGTCGAAATTTCGAGATTAAGATCGAAATTTCCAGACAAAAGACGAAATTTCCTGAAAAAAAATCGAAATTTTAAGTTTAAAGTCGAAATTTCGAGAAAACAAGTCTAAATTTGCGAAAAAAGTCGAAATTTCGAGAAACAAGTTGAAATTTCGAGAATAAAAGTCGAAATTTGAGAAAAAAAAATCGCAATTTGAACAAAAAAGGCAAAATTTCGAGAAAAAAAATAGAAATTTTGAGTTTAAAGTCGAAATTTCGAAAAAAAAGTCGAAACCTCAAGAAAAAAAATCGAAATTTGAGAAAAACGTCGAAATTTCGAAAAAAAGTCTAAATTTCGAAATATTTCGAGAAAAAAGTCGAAATTTGAGAAAAAGTAAAAATTTCGAGAAAAAAAGTCGAAATTTGAGAAATAAGTTGAAATTTCGAGAAAAAAGTTGAAATTTGAGAAAAAGTCGAAATTTCGAGCAAAAAAAGTCGAAATTTGGGAAAAAAGTCGAAATTTCGAGAAAAAAAGTCGAAATTTGAGTCAAAGTGAAATTTCGAGAAAACATGTCAAATTCGTATTAGGTCAAATTTCGACAAAAATGTCGAAATTTCGAAGTTTAAAATCGAAATTTGAGAAAAATAACACAAAATTTCGAGAAAAAAATCGAAATTTTGAGTTTAAAGTCGAAATTTCGAAAAAAAAGTCGAAACCTCAAAAAAAAATCGAAATTTGAGAAGAAAGTGGAAATTTCGAGAAAAAAGTCGAAATTTCGAAATATTTCGAGTAAAAGGTCAAAATTTAAGAAAAAAGTCGAAATTTCGAGAAAAAAGTCGAAATTTTCAAATAAAGTCAAAATTTCGAGAACAAAAGTCGAGATTTTGAGTTTAAAGCCGAAACTTTGAAAAAAAAGTCAAAATTTCGAGAAAAAAAATCGACATTTGCGAAAAAAGTCGAGAAAAAAAGTCGAAATTTCGATTTTAAAGCCGTAAATTTGAGAAAAATGTCGAAATTTCGATATTAAGGTTAAAATTTCGACAAAAAAGTCGAAATTTAAGATAAGAGTCGCAAATTGAGAGAAAAAAAACGAAATTTCGAGAAAAAGGTCGAAATTTCAAGTTTAAAATTGAAATTTGAGAAAAAAAGTCGAAATTTCGAGATTAAGGTCGAAATTTCCAGATAAAAGACGTAATTTCTTGAAAAACGTTAAAATTTTGAGAAAAAAGTCGAAATTTCGAAATATTTCGAGTAAAAGGTCAAAATTTAAGAAAAAAGTCGAAATTTCGAGAAAAAAGACGAAATTTTGAGAAAAAAGTTGAAATTTGCAAAAAAAGACAAAATTTTGAGAACAAAAGTCGAGATTTAAGATAAGAGTCGCAAATTGAAAGCAAAAAAACGAAATTTCGAGAAAAAGGTCGAAATTTCAAGTTTAAAATTGAAATTTGAGAAAAAAAGTCGAAATTTCGAGATTAAGGTCGAAATTTCCAGATAAAAGACGTAATTTCTTGAAAAACGTTAAAATTTTGAGAAAAAAGTCGAAATTTCGAAATATTTCGCGAAAAAAGTCGAAACTTGAGAAAAAAGGCGAAATTTCAAGAAAAAGTCGAATCTTCAGAAAAAAAAAACGAAATTTGAGAAAAAAGTGGAAATTTCGACAAAAGTCGAAAGTTCGAGAAAAAAGTTGAGTTTAAAGTCGAAATTTAAGAAAAATGTCGAAATTTCGACTAAAAAGTTGAAATTTCGAAATATTTCGAGAAAAAAGTTGAAATTTCGAAATATTTCGAGAAAAAATTCGAAATTTGAGAAAAAAGTTGAAATTTCGAGAAAAAAAGTCGAAATTTGAGAAAAATATCGAAATTTGAGAAAAACATCGAAACTTCCAGAAAAAAGTCGAAATTTCCAAATATTTCGAAAAAAAAAGTCGAAATTTGAGGAAAAAAGTAGAAATTTCGAGAAAAAAGTCGAAATTTCGAGAAAAAAATCGAAATTTGCGAAAAAGGTCGAAATTTTGAGAAAAAAGTCGCAATTTTGAGTTCAAAGTCGAAATTTCGAGAAACATGTCGAAATTTCGTTATTAAGGTCAAAATTTCGTTAAAAAAGTCGAAATTTCGAGAGAAAAAAGTCGACATTTGCGAAAAAAAGCCGAAATTTCGAGAAAAATGTCGAAATTTTGAGTTTAAAATCGAAATTTTGAGATTAAGGTCGAAATTTCCAGATAAAAGACGAAATTTCCTGAAAAAAAATCGAAATTTTGAGTTTAAAGTCGAAATTTCGAGAAAACAAGTCTAAATTTGCGAAAAAAGTCGAAATTTCGAGAAAAGTCAAAATTTGGAGAAAAAAGTCGAAATTTCGAGAAAACAAGTCTAAATTTGGGAAAAAAGTCGAAATTTCGAGAAAAAAGTCAAAATTTGAGAAAAAAATCGAAATTTGAGAAAAAAATTGAAATTTGAGAAAAACGTCGAAATTTCGAAAAAAAAGTCGAAATTTCGAAATATTTCGAGAAAAAAGTCGAAATTTGAGAAAAAAGTTGAAATTTCGAGCAAAAAAAGTCGAAATTTGGGAAAAAAGTCGAAATTTCGAGAAAAAAAATCGAAATTTTGAGTTCAAAGTCGAAATTTCGAGAAACATGTCGAAATTTCGTTATTAAGGTCAAAATTTCGACAAAAATGTCGAAATTTCGAGTTTAAAATCGAAATTTGAGAAAAAAAGGCGAAATTTCGAGAAAAAAAATCGAAATTTTGAGTTTAAAGTCGAAATTTCGAAAAAAAAAGTCGAAACCTCAAGAAAAAAAATCGAAATTTGAGAAAAAAGTGGAAATTTCGAGAAAAAAGTCGAAATTTAAGAAAAAAGTTGAAAGTTCGAGAAAAAAGTTGAGTCTAAAGTCGAAATTTCGAGAAAAATGTCGATATTTGAGAGAAAAGTCGAAAATTGAGAAAAAAAAAGCGAAATTTCGAGAAAAAAGTCGAAATTTGAGAAAAAAGTCGAAATTTCGAGAAAAAAAGTCGAAATTTGAAAGAAATATCGAAATTTGAGAGAAACGTCGAAACTTCGAGAAACAAGTCGAAATTTGAGGAAAAAAGTCTAAATTTCGAGAAAAAAGTCGAAATTTCCAGAAAAAAAAGTCGAAATTCGAAAGAAATATCGAAATTTGAGAGAAACATCGAAACTTTGAAAACAAGTCGAAATTTGAGGAAAAAAGTCTAAATTTCGAGAAAAAAGTCGAAATTTCGAGAAAAAAAGTCGAAATTTGCGAAAAAAGTCGAAATTTTTAGAAAAAAGTCAAAATGTTGATTTCAAAGTCGAAATTTCGAGAAACATGTCGAAATTTCGTTATTAAGGTCAAAATTTCGATAAAAAAAAGTCGACATTTGCGAAAAAAGCCGAAATTTCGAGAAAAATGTCGAAATATCGGGTTTAAAATCGAAATTTGAGAAAAAAAAGTCGAAATTTCGAAATTAAGGTCGAAATTTCCAGATAAAAGACGAAATTTCCTGAAAAAAGTCGAAATTTTGAGAAAAAAGTTGAAATTTGAGAAAAAAGTCGAAATTTGAAAAAAAAGACGAAATATTTTTACGCCTTTGTAACATTTTGACTTTAATGGTTAAATGTCGATAAATTTTTTTTTTCTACAAATGTCGACTTTAAACTCCAAATTTCGACTTTTTTTCTAAATTTTGACATTAAAGTCGAAATTTTGAATTTAATCTCGATAGCCAAGCTAAGTTAGTTTCTCTCTGAAGATGATAGCTTGGCTATCTAAGTTAGCTCAGAGAGATACTTAGTTAGTAACTCTCTCAAGATGGTAGCTTGGCTATCTAATTTAGCTCAGAGAGATACCTAAGTTAGTATCTCTCTGAAGACGATAGCTTGGCTATCGAAATGCGTTAAAGCAACCTTTGTTGCGTATTTTAATCTTGGGTTTAAGAGACAAAATTTGTATTTCAATTTCTGGAAAAATATAATTCGAAGTCGAATTTTTGAAAGAATGACAAAATTTAAGAAACAAAGCGAAATTTTCAGACAGTGAATCGATTCTCAGAAATGGTAGAATTTCTGGAAAAATGATCAAATACGAATTTTGAAAGGAAAGTCGAAAAATTAAAATTTCGGAGAAGGGTAGTTTGGAAAAAAGTTTAGTCTGGAGAAAATCAAGCTTTGAAAAAAGTGGAATTCAAAAACCAGGTCATTGATAAAAATTTAAGCTAAAAATTGCAAAAGTATGTACCGCTATGATATGAATTTATTGCTTTAGAAAAGTAACCATAAATCCCACTCTCTCTTCGCGCTGTAACGATAAAAGTCAAACGTGATAAATTACATGAAGCGACATATTTCATCTTTTGTTAATATTTATGTAGAAAGTGTATAAAATTTCATAAATTTTATAATAGTCTCTCAGGATAAAAAGAAATGACACTATTTACCTATTTACTTTCTATTAACAAATATTTACACCCGCAGATTGAGCAACACTTTTGTTGAACTGGTAAAACTTATACATGTTTGGATCATTGATCAATCTAAAACGTAAAAAATGAATCCAAATTGTGCAATCCCATTAGAATTAGAAATTATGGTAATATTTTCATAATTGGTTAATGGATGATCGTAATATATGAACACATTGAGCTTTCATTTTAATGTGTTAATTACAAAAGTGTGGAAAATGTTTGTTTTGGATGTTTGATGCATGAGGGTCCTTCAGTCACTCTTGCGTAAGCTAAATACCAAACATTCTAAATCCGAGATAATATGAAACTCATTGCGACTGATTTTAAGTAGTTAAACAACTGGAATTATTGAAGCGCATAAAACGAAGCAACACATTTTGTACGAATTTTAATAAAAGGTTATGCATAATTAAATGTTTATGGTTTTTCATTTGGTGGTGGATTTTTGCAGTGTGGAAAACTTTCAGTTTACGTTTTAAAATTTTCTAATGATTTACTGTTTTAGATTGAGAGTTGAGACGCTAAAAACACGCCCTTTTAGATAAGTTTTCTTAAGAGTTTAACCTTAGATATTATTTATATTTAGAATTAAAAACGTTTAGGAAATTTTCATTAAAACTTTGAATACGTTTTGTGGAGATTCTAATGTTCTGAGGAGAATAACTGGTATCTACTTCACACTTTTTTTTTGAGCATTTACAACCGTGGATGATTTTCATTGAAATTTCGAGTTTTTCCTCAAATTTTGAGTTTTTCCTCAAATTTCGACTTTTTTCTCGAAATTTCCAGTTTTCTCTCAAATTTCAACTTTTTTCTCGAAATTTCGACTTTTTTCTCGAAGTTTTGACTTTTTTCTTAAATTTCGATTTTTTTCTCGAATTTTCGACATTTTTCTCGAAATTTCGTGTTTTTTTTCAATTTTCAACTTTTTTCTCAAATTTCGACTTTTTTCTCGGAATCTTGACCTTAATATCGAAATTTCGACATTTTTATCGAAATTTCGACATTTTTCTCGAAATTTCGACTTTAAACTAAAAATGTCGTTTTTTTTCTCGAAATTTCGACTTTTTTCGCAAATTTCGACTTTTTTTCCCGAGATTTGGAATTTTATCTCAAATTTAGCTTTGTTTTTCAAATTTCGACTTTTTTTTCAAAATTTCGACTTTTTTCTGGAAATTTGGACTTTTATCAGGAAATTTCGACCTCAATCTCGAAATTTCGACCTCAATCTCGAAATTTCGACCTCAATCTCGAAATTTCGACTTCAATCTCGTAATTTCGACTTTTTTTTTTATTTTAAACTCGAAATTTCGACTTTTTTCTCGCAATTTCTACTTTTTTCTCGAAATTTTGACTTTTTTCCCAAATTTCGATTTTTTTTCTCAAAATTTCGACATTTTTCTCGAAATTTAGTTTTTTTTCTCATTTTCGACTTTTTTCTCAAATTTTAACTTTTTTCCCGAAATTTTGACCTTATTATCGAAATTTTGATATTTTTCTCGAACTTTCGACTTTAAACTAAAAATGTCGATTTTTGTTCACGAAATTTCGACCTTTTTCTCGAAATTTCGACTTTTTTCTTCGAGTTTTTTTCTCGAAATTTTGACTGTTTTCACAAAATTTGGACTTTTTTTTCAAATTTCTATTTTTTTTTTAGAAATTTCGACTTTTTTCTTCGAGTTTTTTTCTCGAAATTTTGACTTTTCACAAAATTTGGACTTTTTTTTCATAAATTTTTATTTTTTTTATCGAAATTTCGACGTTTCTCTCGAAATTTCTTTTTTTTTCTTAATTTTCAACTTTTTTCTCAAATTTCAATTTTAAACTCGAAATTTCGATTTTTTTCTTGAAATTTCGAGTGTTTTCTGAAATTTCGGCTTTTCTTCTCGAAATTTCAACTTTTTGTTCAAAATTTTGACTTTTTTCTTAAATTTCGATTTTTTTCTTGAAATTTCGAGTGTTTTCTGAAATTTCGGCTTTTCTTCTCGAAATTTCAACTTTTTGTTCAAAATTTTGACTTTTTTCTTAAATTTCGATTTTTTCTCGAAATTTGGACATTTTTCTTGTAATTTCGTTTTTTGTTTTCTTAATTTTTAACTTTTTCTCAAAATTCGATTTTAAACTCGAAATTTTGACTTTTTTCTTGAAATTTCGAGTTTTTTCTTAAATTTCGCCTTTTTTTTCTCGAAATTTCAAGTTTTTTCTCGATATTTTGACTTTTTTCTCAATTTCGATTTTTTTCTCGAAATCTGGACATTTTTCTTTAAATTTCGTTTTTTTTTTCTCAATTTTCAACGCTTTTTTCAAATTTCGACTTTTTTCTCGGAATTTTGACCGAGATGGAAATTTTGACATTTTTCTCAAAATTTCGACTTTAAACTCAAAATTTAGACTTTTTTCTTGAAATTTTTTTTTTCGCAAATTTCGACTTTTTTTCTCGAAATTTTGACTTTATTCTCAAAATTTAAAATTTTTTTTCAAATTTTTGCCTTTCTTCTCAAACTTCGATTTTTTTCTCGAAATTTCTACGTTTCTCGAAATTTCCTTTTTTTTTTGTTTCAATTTTTAATTTTTTTTCTCAAATTTCGATTTTTTTCCTCGAAGTTTCGACCTTCTTCTCGAAATTTCGTTTTTTTTTCTTAAAATTCGACTTTTTTCTCGAAATTTTGACCTGAATATCGACATTTGGAAATTTTTCTCGAAATTTCGACTTTTTTTCGAGAAATTTCGGCTTTTGCTCGAAATTTCGACCTTCTTCCCGAAATTTCGTTTTTTTTCTCAAATTTCAACTTTTTGCTCGAAATTTTGACCTGAATATCGACATTTGGAAATTTTTCTCGAAATTTCGACTTCTTTGCCAAAACTTTCACCTTAATACCGAAATTTCGACATTTTTTTTGAAATTTCAACATTTTTCTCCACATTACGACTTTTTTCTTAAATTTTGACTTTCTTCTCAAAATTCTCGAAATATTTCGGCATTTCGACTCCTTTTTCAAAATTTCGACATTTTTCTTGAAATTTCGACTTTTTTCTCCAAATTACGACTTTTTTCTTAAATTTTGACTTTCTTCTAAAAATTCTCGAAATATTTCGAAATCTCGACTTTTTTTTAAAAAATTTCGACATTTTTCTTGAAATTTACACTTTTTTTACTCAAATTTTCGACTTTTTTCTCGACATTTCTACTTACATTTTTCTCAAATTTTCAACTGTTTTTCTCAAAATTTGAACCTTAATCTCGAAATTTCGAGTTTTTTTTTTCAAATTTCGACTTTTTTCTCAAATTTCTACTTCTTTCCTCAAAATTTAGATTTTTTTCTCGAACTTTTGACTTTCGTCTCAAATTTCGATTTTTTTTCTCGAAATTTCGACATTTTTCTCGAAATTTCCCTTTTTTTTTTCTCAATTTTCAACTTTTATCTCATATATCGATTTTTTTTCCTCGGAATTTTGACCTTAATATCGAAATTTCGACATTTTTCTCGAAATTTTGACTTTAAACTCAAAATTTCGACTTTTTTTCTCGAAATGTCAACTTTTTTCGCAAATTTCAACTTTTCTTTTCGAAATTTCGACTTTTCTCTCAAGTTTCAATTTTTTTTTTCTTAAATTTCGACTTTTTTCTCAAAATTTCGACTTTTATCTGGAAATTTCGACCTTCATCTCAAAATTTCGACTTTTTTTCTTAAATTTCGATTTTAAACACGAAATTTTGATCTTTTTCTCGAAATTTCGTTTTTTTTTCAATTTTCGACCTTTTTTCTCGAGATTTCGACTTTTTTCTCGAAAATTCGACTTTTTTCTCAAAATATTTTGAAATTTCGACTTTTTTTTCGAAATTTTGACGTTATTCCCAAATTTCGAGTTTTTTTTCTTGAAATTTCAACTTTTTCCTCGAAATTTCGAGTTTTTTTTCTTGAAATTTCAACTTTTTCCTCGAAATATCGACTTTTTTCTTAAATTTCGACTTCTTTCCTCAAAATTTCAATTTTTTTCTCGAACTTTTGATTTTCTTCCCAAATTTTTCTAGAAATTTCGTTTTTTTTCTCAATTTTCAACTTTTATATCAAATATCGATTTTTTTCTCACAATTTTGACCCTAATATCGAAATTTCGATATTTTTCTCGAAATTTCGACTTCTTTCTTCAAAATTTCAATTTTTTTCTCGAAATTTCGACTTTTTTCTCAATTTTTTCTCAATTTTCAACTTTTATCTCAAATATCGATTTTTATTTCTCGGAATTTTGACCTTAATATCGAAATTTTGACATTAAACTCAAAACTTCGACTTTTTTTTCGAAATTTCGAATTTAAAATGAAAATTTCAACTTTTTTTGTAGGAATTTCGACTTTTTTCTTGAAATTTCGACTTTTTTCTTAAATTTCGACTTCTTTCCTCAAAATTTCAATTTTTTCTCGAACTTTTGACTTTCTTCTCAAATTTTTCTAGAAATTTCGTTTTTTTTTCTCAGTTTTCAACTTTTATCTCAAATATCGAATTTTTTTTTCGGAATTTTGACCTTAATATCGAAAATTCGACATTTTTCTCGAAATTTCGACTTTAAGCTCAAAATTTCGACCTTTTTTCTCGAAATGTCGTTTTTTTTTGCAAATTTCGACTTTTTTTTTCGAAATTTCGACTTTTTTCTCAACTTTTTATTTTTTTCTCAAATTTCGACTTTTTTCTCAAAATTTCGTTTTTTATCTGGAAATTTCGACCTTAATCTCGAAATTTCGACTTTTTTCTCAAATTTAGATTTTAAATACGAAATTTCGAGCTTCTTTTCGAAATTTCGTTTTTTTTTCTCAAATTTCGACTTTATTCTCGAAATTTTGACATGTTTCTCGAAATTTCGACTTTGAACACAAAATTTCGACTTCTTTTCTTGAAATTTCGACTTTTTCCGCAACTTTCGACCTTTTTTTCGAAATTTCGACTTTTTTCTCAAATTTCGACTTTTTTCTCGAAATATCTCGAAATTTCGACTTTTTTCTCGAAATTTCGATGATTTTCGCAAATTTCGACTTTTTTTTCGAAATTTCGTTTGTTTTCTCAATTTTCGACTTTTTTTTCTCAAATATCGACTTTTTTCTCGAAATTTTGACCTTTAATATCGAAATTTTGATATTTTTTTCGAAATTTCGACTTTGAACTGAAAATTACGACTTTTTTCTCGAACTTTCGACTTTGTTCTCAAATTTCGACTTTTTTCTCGAAATTTCGACCTACGTTCTTTTTCAAATTCCGACTTTTTTCCCGAAATTTCCGATCTTAATCACGGAATTTTGATTTAGAACTCGAAATTTCGACTTTTTTTTCAAAATTTCAACTTTTAATCCCGAAATTTACAGAAAAAAAAAGAAATGTTGGTAACTAAAAATAGCAATTATTGAACGCACCATACTACCAACTGTCAAGGGGAGTGGTGGAACGCAATTGTCATCGACTTATTTTCGAAATTTCGAGAAAAAATTCGATATAAAAGTCAAAATTCCCAGATTTCCAGATTAAAGTTGAAATTTCGACTTTAATCTCGGAATTTTAAGAAAAAAGTAGACATTTCAAGAAAAAAGTGGAATTTTTAAGAAAAAAGTCGAAAGTTTCAGTGTAAAGTCAAAATTTCGAGTTTAAAGCCGAAATTTTGTGTTTAAATCCGAAATTTCGAGATTAAAGTCGAAATTTCGAGAAAAAAATTCGAAATTTCGAAAGAAAATCAAAATTTCGAGAAAAAGGTCGAAATTTCTAAAAATAATTTGTTTTAATCAATGTTATTTCTACGCTTTTTGAAAAATGTCGACTTTGAACTCGAAATTTCGACTTTTTTTTCGAAAGATTCTACTTTAACCTCATAATGTCAAGAAAAATGTCGAAATTTTGGTTAATAAAAAATTGGAATTACTGAATGTACCCTACTGCTAAGTGTCAATATTAAATTGTAAACAGGTTGGTGCTTAGAATATATAGAGACATTTAAAATTTTCAAAAAAAAGTGAAGGTTTTAAAAAGTAACAAGTTTCAAAGAAAGTGTGAAAAGATCGAAATTTGCAAAAAAAGTCGACACTTTTTTCAAAGCTTAATCAAGAAATGAAATTTTGAAAAATCAAGAAAAGCTGATAGCTTGGCTGTCGAAACGCGTTAGAGCAACCTTTGTTGTGTTTTTGAATTTTTCTTGTTTTCAGGGGACAAGATTTGAATTTCAAATTTTAAAGTGGATTGGGGTCTTAAATGAGCAGCCCTTTGTCTCTGAAGCAGTACATGGTGAAAACGGTTTTCATCCTTCTTATATTCAAGTACATTTGACTGCTGAAGTCCATTGCCTCAATTAAATGGAATTCGACCTTGTTCACTTACATTTTTCGATGGCAGAATCATCGACACGACCTGGAAGTAAGCCGAGGCATCTGCACACGAGTATTTTTACTGTGTCAGTGGGGAAAGACACCAAACGGGCAGAGAGCGACAACTTTCACCAATTCCCAGTCATTCGGTCGCGTTTCTTCGTTTAGTTGTATCTGAAGAGCGCAACAAAATCACGATGATTTGACAACAAACAGCCGCCGTCGTCATTATTCCTCGCAAGGCCTCATTGTACTTGATCCATATTAACATTCTACAGCTGCACGAGCTCGTTGACATGTTCCAAACAGCCGCATTTGGTCATTTGAACTTGAAGAAAGGTCAAAGTTGTCCGTGATTTTATTTTGTTTTCTAGTGCTAACGTTTCGCCTCGAACGGACAAGGTTTTTTTTTCGATTTTTCCTGTGTTGGTGGCTATGACCCTGTTCCGGTTTAGTGCTACGAGTGGTATTTTTTTTTGCGAATAGTTATGGTGTCGAGTGGTGAACATCTTCGCCTGAAGAAATAAAACAGTCGGCATTCTGCAACTGCAACATGCTATTCCCCCACGCTAGCACCGTTACTGAATAGTACATAGCTAGGTAGGGTTTTAAAAAATTCTTTGCATCTGCTAATCTTTCCGTAATTGGTAATTGTGTTGGCAAAAATTCCTAAGCAAGTTGTGTTTATTTTAATGACTACTAAATCATATAGTCATCTTAACACCATCATTTGTTTACAGTCAATAAAACATGAAATGAGAAGCTTTCCAAAAAAATCGATATTTCTTTTTGGTGGAACGAACTGGTCCTTTTGGTGGAAAAGGACTGGTCCTTGGTTATCTTCAAAAACTGAAATACAAATCTTGTCCCCTGCAACCAAGAAGGAATAAAAAACACAACCCAAAACACAACAAAGGTTGCTCTAAAGCAATCTTTGTTGTGTTTTTTAATCTTTCTTGGTTTCAGGAGACAAGATTTGTATTTCAGTTTTCGAAATTACTTAGTACAGGTTTGCCCGAGGACCTCATGCCTTGGTTATGCAAATACCAGCGTTTCCCAAACATTTTGTCATGGCCCCCCCTTCGTGGCCCACTAAAGGATCATTTGACTATTATAGAACTTCGTTTTCTTCTCAAGATTTCGACCCCATTTTAAAGTTAGAAGTCAAGAAAATGTCATTTTTCTAGGTTTTTTTCTCAAAATTTCAATTTTGATCCAAAAATTTTACCTCGAAAACCCAATTTGAAGTTTCAAACTTAGAGCTATTTCTGTTTAAAGACACTAGAAACTAGTCAGAAGCTTCATCTGAATCCAAGCAGCATATCGCCATCCTAATATTACGTATTTGGACACAATCGATCCATGATAATACCTACTTGGTGGCCAAAAGTAACCATTTGGTGGTCAAAATTTTAATGAAAAACGGAAGTTCATCAGCAACATTTTCTTTTTTCACTATAATTTTGTCTTCATGTTGTACAATTTTCCAAGATATACTTTATCGATTGGTTATGTTAAAAACACTAGAAACTGATCAGTCGCTTCATTTAAAATTAAACAGCGTATCGTCATCATAGTATTACGCATTTGGACACAATAATAACCTTAATAACCATTTGGTGATCAAAGTTAACCCTTTGGTGGTCAACATTTTAATGAAAAATGAAAGTTTATCAGTAATATTTTCTTTTTCCACTGTAACTTTGTCTTCACATGGAAGCTCTTTCCAAGTTGTACCTTATCGAATGGTCATGCCAGAGACCCTAGAAACTGATCAGAAACTTCATCTACAACTAAGCAATCATATTACTATCATAATATTAAGTATTTGGACACAGTCGATCCATTTTGATACCCGCTTGGTGGTCAAAAGTAACCATTTGGTGGTCAAAATTTCAATGAAAAACAAAAATTCATCAGTAACATTTTCTTTTTCCACTATAATTTTGTCTTCTTGTTGAACAATTTCCAAGTTGTAACTTATCGATTGGTTATGTTAAAAACGCTAGAAACTAATCAGGCGCTTCATTTAAAACTAAACAGCGTATAGTCATCATAATATTACGTATTTGGACACAATAATAACCTTAGTAACCATTTGGTGGTCAAAGTTAACCATTTGGTGGTCAAAATTAACCATTTGGTGGTCAAAATTTCAATGAAAAATGAAAGTTTATCAGCAATATTTTCTTTTTCCACTGTAACTTTGTCTTCACATGGAAGCTTTTTCCGAGTTGTACCTTATCGAATAGTTATGCTAGAGACCCTAGAAACTGATCAAAAGCTTTATCTACAACTAAGCAATCATATCGCTATCATAATGTTACGTATTTGGACACAGTCGATCCATCTTGATACCCACTTGGTGGTCAAAAGTAATCATTTGGTGGTCAAAATTTCAATAAAAAACGACAGTTCGTCAATAACATCTTCTTTTTCCACTATAATTTTGTCTTCATGTTGTACAATTTTACAAGCTGTACCTTATCAATTGGTTATGTTAAAAATACTAGAAACGAATCAGGTGCTTCATTTAGAACTAAACAGCGTATCGTCATCATAATATTACGTATTTGGACACAATAATAACCTTAATAACCATTTGGTGGCCGAGGTTAACCATTTGGTGGTCAAAATTAACCATTTGGTGGTCAAAATTTCAATGAAAAATGAAAGTTCATCAGCAATATTTTCATTTTCCACTGTAACTTTGTCTTCACATGGAAGCTTTTTCCAAGTTGTACCTTATCGAATGATTATGCAAGAGACCCTAGAAACTGATCAGAAGCTTTATCTACAACTAAGCAATCATATCGCTGTCATAATATTACGTATTTGAACACAGTCGATCCATCTTGATACCCACTTGGTGGTCAAAAGTAATCATTTGGTGGTCAAAATTTCAATGAAAAACAAAAATTCATCAGTAACATTTTCTTTTTCCACTATAATTTTGTCTTCTTGTTGAACAATTTCCAAGTTGTAACTTATCCATTGGTTTTGTTAAAACAACTATAAACTAATCAGAAGCTTCATTTTAAACTAAACAGCGTATCGTCATCATAATAGTACGTATTTGGACACAATAATAACCTTAAGAACTATCTGGTGGTCAAAGTTAACCATTTGGTGGTCAAAATTAACCATTTGGTAGTTAAAATTTCAATGAAAAATGAAGGTTCATCAGTAATATTTTCTTTTTCCACTGTAACTTTGTCTTCATATGAAACATTTTGCAAGTTGTACCTTATCGAATGGTTATAGTAGAAACCCTAGAAAATGATCCAAAGCTTCATCTGAACCTAAGTAGCACATCGCCATTATAATATTACATATTAGGACACAATTGATCCATCTTAGTACCCACTTAGTGATCATAAGTACTCATTTGGTGGTCACAAGTAACCATTTGGTGGTCAAAATTTTAATGAAAAACAAAAGTTTCTCAGTAATATCTTCTTTTTCCGCTATAATTTTGTCCTCATGTAGTACAATTTTCCAAGTTGTACCTTATCGATTGGTTAGGTTAAAAACCCTCGAAACTAATCAAACGCTTCGTTCAAAACTAAACAGCGTATCGTCGTCATAATATTACATATTCGGAAGCAATCGATCAACGTTAATGAGCATTTGATGGTCAAAACGAATTATTTGGTTGTTAAAATTTCAATGAAAAACGAAGGTTCATCAGTAACATTTTCTTTTTCCACTACAATTGTATCTTCATGTGGTACAGTTTGCCAAGTTGTATATTATCGATTTTAATGACCATTTGGAGATCAAAATTAACTATTTGGTGGTCAACATTTCAATGGAAAGCAAAAGTTCATCAGTAATATTTTCTTTTTCTACCATAACGTTACCTTCACATGGAATCAGGTTGTACATTATCGAATGGTTTTGCTAGGGATCCTAGAAACTTATCGGAAGTTTCATCTAAAACGTATTCGTAACATACTTCGGATTCAGCCACAGTCGATCTATCTTGGTACCCTCTTGATGGTCAGAGATAACCATTTGGTGGTCAAAATTTTCAATAAAAAACGAAAGTCCATTAGTAACATCTTTTTTTCCACTATAATTTTGTCTTCATTTGTTATAATTTTCCAAGTTGTATCTTATCGATAGGTTATGCTAAAAACACTAAAAACCAATCAGAAGCTTCTTTTAAAACTAAACAACTTATCGCCATCATAATATTACGTATTCAAACAAATCTATCTACCTTAATAACCATTTGGTGGTCAAAAATAACCATTTGGTGGTCAAAATTTCAATAAAAAATGAAAGTTCATCAGTAATATTTTCTTTTTCCACTGTAACTTTGTCTTTCCATGGAAGCTTTTTCCAAGTTCTATCTCATCTAATGGTTATGCTAGAGACTCTAGAAACTGATCAGAAGCTTCATCTACAACTAAGTAATCATATCGCTATTATAATATTACGCATTTGGACACAGTCGATCCATCTTGATACCCACTTGGTGGTCAAAAGTAATCATTTGGTGGTCAAAATTTCAATGCAAAACGACAGTTCATCAGTAACATCTTCTTTTTCCACTATAATTTTGTCTTCATGTTGTACAATTTTCCATGTTGTACCTTATCCATTGGTTATGTTAAAACAATTAGAAACTAATCAGGAGCTTCATTTGAAACTAAACAGCGTATGGTCATCACAGTATTACGCATTTGGACACAATAATTACCTTAATAACCATTTGGTGGTCAAAGTTACCCATCTGGTGATCAAAATTAACCATTTGGTGGTCAAAATTTCTATGAAAAATGATAGTTCATCAGTAATATTTTCTTTTTCCACTTTAACTTTGTCTTCACATGAAAGCTTTTTCCAAGTTGGACCTTATCGAATAGTTATGCTAGAGACCCTAGAAACTGATCAAAAGCTTTATCTAGCTTACTGAGCTAGGAATCCTAGGAACTAATCTGAAGTTTCATCTGAAACGTATTCGTAACGTATTACGGATTTGGGCACACTCGATCTATCTTGGTGGTCAAAATTTCAATGAGAAACGAAAGTCCATCAGTAACATCTTCTTTTTCCACTATAATTTTGTCTTCATTTGTTACCATTTTCCAAGTTGTACTTTATCGATTGGTTATGCTAAAAACACTAGAAACCAATCAGAAACTTCTTTTAAAACTAGACACCTTATTGCCATCATAATATTACGTATTCGGACAAATCTATTCACCTTAATAACCATTTGGTGGTCAAAATTAACCATTTGGTGGTCAAAATTTCAATAAAAAATGAAAGTTCATCAGTAATATTTCCTTTTTCCACTGTAACTTTGTCTTCATATTAAACCTTTTTTCAAGTTGTACCTTATCGAATGATTATTTTAGAAACCCTAGAAACTGATCAGAAGCTTTATCTACAACTAAGCAATCATATTGCTATCATAATATTACGTATTTGGACACAGTCGATCCATCTTGATACCCACTTGGTGGTCAAAAGTAATCATTTGGTGGTCAAAATTTCAATGAAAAACGAAAGTTGATCAGTAACATCTTCTTTTTCCACTATAATGTTGTCTTCATGTTGAACAATTTTCCAAGTTGTACCTTATCCATTGGTTATGTTAAAACAACTAGAAACTAATCAGGAGCTTTATTTGAAACTAAACAGCGTATCGTCATCACAATATTACGTATTTGGACACAATAATAACCTAAATAACCATTCGGTGGTCAAAGTTAACCATTTGGTGGTCAAAATTAACCATTTGGTGGTCAAAATTTCAATGAAAAATGAAAGTCCATCAGTAACATCTTCTTTTTCCACTATAATTTTGTCTTCATTTGTTACCATTTTCCAAGTTGTATCTTATTGATTGGTGATGCTAAAAACGCTAGAAACCAATCAGAAGCTTCTTTTAAAACTAAAACAGCTTATTACTAAGTAATATTACGTATTCGGACAAATCCTATCCTACGGAACCATTTGGGTTAACCATTGGTGGTCAAAGTTAACCATTTGGTGGTCAAAATTTTAATAAAAAATGAAAGTTCATCAGTAATATTTTCTTTTTTCACCCTAGCTTTGTCTTCATATGAAACCTTTTTTCAAGTTTTACCTTATCGATTGATTATGCTAGAAACCCTAGAAACTGATCAGAAGCTTTATCTACTACTAAGCAATCGTATCGCTTTCATAATATTACGTATTTGGACACAGTCGATCCATCTTGATACCCACTTGGTGGTCAAAAGTAATGATTTGGTGGTCAAAATTTCAATAAAAAATGAAAGTTCATCAGTAATATTTTCTTTTTCCACTGTAACTTTGTCTTCATATGGAACCTTTCTTCAAGTTGTACCTTATCGAATGATTATGCTAAAAACTCTAGGAACTGTTCAGGAGCTTCATCTGAAACTAAACAGAATATTTCCATCATAATCTTACGTATTCGAATTACAATTGTTCCACTTTAATAACCAATTGGTGGTTAAGTTGTCAAAATCAACCATTTGGTGGTCAAAATTAACCATCTGGTGATCAAAATTCCAATGAAAAACGAAAGTTCATCAGTTACATTTTACTTTTCCACTGTAATTTTGTCTTCATGTGGTACAATTTTCCAGCTGTACCTTATCGATTGGTTACGTTAATCTTAAACCGGATTTTTTCACCATGCTGGTTTCTCTTGAAATTTTCTGGAACTTTTGTCTAATTCATTTAAGTCTTCAGATTTTTCTAAAGAATCGACGTTAACATACAGAAATGTTTCTTAAAATTTCGATTAAAAACTTGCTCTTTTGAATTTTAAAGATCAAAATTTCAAGAACAAATGTAAAATATTTAAATATTATAACTTAAAGCTTAAATTTTGGAAATAAGGTCAAATTTTTGAGAGGAAACATAAAACTGTAAAGTTTTTCAAAAAACTCCCCATTCAGACTTTCAATTTTTATGTTTGACCTAAAATTAGAAATTTTCTGTATTTCGATATTTTCCAAAGATTTTGGCTTTAAGAATCTTAAGTTTTTTTAATTTTTTGTTAATTAAAGTTAAATTGCCCTTTTTCCGACACAAAAGTTTATTTATTTATTTTTTTGTAACTTCTGGTTTAAATTTAGACTCGTCTTTTTCCTTGAGTCAGTTTTAACTATAATTTTCTTCAATACTGAAATTGGTTATCATGAAAGGAACCTAGTGTTCAAATTTCGTGTTTCTGACTTCAGTAGTTTCGGCTCTGTGTTGATGATTAGGTTGACTAGTCGATCAGAAGTTCTCTCTTTATAAAATTAGTATAAATGTTGAATTCTGCAGTTGATATCAAGTCACGATTTTGTGTTCAAATTTACCAAGAAGTGTAAGCTCATTAATTAGAAATGCGACCTTATTGAGCGGAACTAAAGAAGCTAAAAGGTCATTCTGTTATAACGTCAAACTCGGGTGACATTGGACGCATGATTAACAAAATCATGTGGCTTTGGAATTCCATTCACCTTAATTTTAATTGTCCTTTCTCTTGGTAATCTCAAAATTCCCCATGAATAAATAGTGTGATCGCCTCGGATGGCGCCAAAATTCCAATTGCAACTACTGTGTTGCCTGCAATTTAATAAACCTGTGCTAGCACCGAAAATGTTCATCTAAATGAAATAATGTAAAAGACAAATTTCATTTGCATTCTACCCTTCGACTAAATTAAGTTTTTTGCTTCAAAAAACTGTATAGGTCAAACAGCATTAGAATGCAAGTATCAATGTTTCCATAAAATACATATCTCTCAACAACAAAAAACCTGCAGCTTTAGGCGAACAGGGTCCAAGATCGGTAGGGAATGCTAACAACCGAAGCTCGTTGTTTCACTTTATGTATGTAAATCGTAAATGTGACAAGATTTGTTTATAAATTTTATCTCGCTTACATGCACGGGATACCTTGAAAGCTGGTTTACAAATTATCATTGTCAACATAAACATCTGTGATAATCGGTAGCAACAAGGCTGCTTATAGTTGTAATTAATTTATTATCTCTAATTTGCAAGGTGCTGTGAAGTATTAACCATTAATATACATAGACAAGAACGGATAAAAACCGAAGACATGTGACCAAAACACGTAGCATTAACATTAATAATTCCTGCTTTACAATTCATTGTTAAAGCTATTATAAATAATGGCAGCTCGCATTGTAGTTAAGGTCGTATGTTTTTTCAGGCGACGAATACCATACATATGACGTTAATTATGGTATGCATGACTTAAATTAAAACAAAAAAAGTGTAATCGACATTTTGTTTGACATTAAACTGAATGACGTTAAATAAACAAAATCTTTCAGCATATTAGGTGAAGATACTTTGTCCTGAGTCGGTCTGTAGGATTCACTTTTTTGTCGAAGGATACCGATACCGAATTACAGTAGAAAGTTAATCTTAAATTGTGAACAGGGCGGAATATTTTGAAAAAAATATGTGCAAATGGCTCATTTAGATGAATATTTTCGGGGTTAGCATAGGTTTATTAAATTACACGCAACGCATTAATGTGGTAGTCATCGACTCATTGCGAATTGGGAATAAGTAACGATTTGAAATTTTCAAGAAGCTAATATTTAAAAAAATCTAAATATTTGACATCAGAATTTTCAAAAAATGTTGCAGTTTCGAAAAATGTTGCCTTTTTAATAGAAAATTAAAATTTTGAAGAATATTAAAATTTTTGGAAAAAAGGGATTTTCAAAAAAAGATGGAAGATATGAATTGAAATACAAAATCTTGTCCACTGAAACCAAGAAAGATTAAAAAACACAACAAAGGTTGCTCTAATGCGTTTCGACAGCCAAGCTGTCATCTACAGAGAGATACTGATAAGGCATAATTTTAAAGAATTTCAAATTTCCAAAACAAGTCGAAATTTTGAAAAGTAGACGAAAGCAGGAAAATTCAGCTCCTCAAAAATGGACGAAATTAAAAAACAGAAATTTTAAAAATTTTGCGTTTTTTGAAATTTTCGATTGAAAAATTTGCCTTTTTTTAATATTTTAACTTTTTCGTCATTTGTTTGAAAAATTCGAGTTTTTCAAAAAATAACTTTTTCAAATTTCGACTTTCTGAAAATTTTGCGTTTTTTGGAAATTGGGATGGAAAGGTTTAACTTTTTTTTAACTTTTAAATATTTCGTTATTTGCTTGAAAAGTTCGAATCTTTCAAAAAAAACTGTTTTTCAAATTTCGAATATTTCTCAAAATTTCGTCAGTTTGAAAAGTGGGAGTCTTTCAAAAAAAACTTTTTTAAATTTCGAGTCTTCCTGAAAATTTTGCGTTTTTTGGAAACTTGGATTGAGAAGTTTGACTTTTTTTTAACTTTTGAATATTTTGTCCGTTGTTTGAAAAGTTGGAGTCTTTCAAAAAAAGCTTTTTTAAATTTCGAGTCTTCCAGAAAATTTTGCGTTTTTTGAAAATTTGGTTCGAGAAGTTTGACTTTTTTTAACATTTTGAATTTTTTGTCATTTGTTTGAAAAGTTCAAGTTTTTCAAAAAAAACTGTTTTTCAAATTTCGACTTTTTCTGAAAATTTTGGATTTTTTGGAAATTTGGATTGAGAAATTTGACTTTTTTTTCAACTTTTCAATTCGAGTCTTCCAAAAAAACTTTTTCAAATTTCGACTCTTTTTGAAAGTGTTTTGCGTTTTTTGAAAATTTTGTTTTTTTTGAAAATTTGGATTGAGAAGTTTGACTTTTTTTAATATTATATCTTTTACGTCATTTGTTTGGAAAATTTGAGTCTTTCAAAAAAAAAGTGTTTTTCAAATTTCGACTCTGTCTGAAAATTTTGCGTTTTTTTTTTGAAAATTTGGATTGAGAAGTTTAACTTTTTATTAATTGTTAACACTTTTAAGAAACATTCTGAAGAAATTTTCAAAAAAGTTAAAATTTTGGAAAAATTGAACAATTTGGAGTCAAAAGATGTTGACATTGACAGAATTTGTTATAGAATGTTAAAATTTTGAAAAATATTGAAATTTTTCGAAAAAACGAGAGTTTCGACGAAGATTGAAAATTAGCCTATGGATGGATGGATGGATGGATGGATGGATGGATGGATGGATGGATGGATGGATGGATGGATGTGATGGGTGGATGGATGGATGGATGGGGTGGATGGGGGTGGATGGATGGATGGAAAGGATATGGATGGATGGATGGATGGATGGATGGATGGGATGGATGGATGGGGTGGATGGGTGGAGATGGATGGATGGATGGGATGGATGGATGGATGGATGGGATGGATGGAAAGTGGTATGGATGGATGGATGGGTGGATGGATGGATGGATGGATGGATGGATGGATGGATGGATGGAATGGAGGATGGATGATGGATGGATGGATGGATGGATGGATGGATGGATGGATGGATGGATGGATGGATGTGGAGGATGGATGGATATGGATGGATGGATGGATGGATGGATGATTTGGGTGGATGGGATGGATGGATGGATGGAAGGAAGGAAGGAAGGAAGGAGGAAAAGGAAGGAAAGGAAGGCAGGAGGGAAGGAAGGAAAGGAAAGGAAAGGGGGGGAAGGAAGGAAGGGGGAAGGAAGGGAAGGAAGGAGGAAGGAAGGAGGAAGAAGGAGGAATAAGGAGGGGGAAAGGAGGGGAAGGAGGAGGAAAGGAGGAGGAAGGAGGAGGAAGGAGGGGGAAAGGGGAGGCGGATGGAGGAGGAGGGAGGAGGAAATAGGAGGAAGGTAGGAGGGAAGGAAGGGGGAAAGGAGGAGGAAGGAGGAGGAAAAGGAGGATGGAGGAGGAAAAGGAGGAGGGGAGGAGGAGGACAGGAGGAGGAGGAGGAAGAGGAGGAAATGGAGGAAGGGGAAGGAGGAGGAAGGAGGGGGAAAGGAAGGAGGAAGGAGGAGGAAGGAGGAGGAAGGAGGAAGGAAAGGGAAGGAAAGGGAAAAGGGGGAAGGAAGGAAGGAGGAAGGAAAGGAGAAGGAAGGAGGAAGGAAAGGAGGAAGGAAGGAGGAAGGAAGGAGGAAGGAAAGGAGGAAGGTAAGGAGGAAGGTTAAGGGGGAGAAGGAAGGGGGAGGAAGGAAATTTAAAGGAAGGAATAAAAGGAGAAGGAAGGAGAAGGAAGAGGAAGGAAGGAGGAGGGAAAGGAGGAAGGAAGGAGGAAGGAAGAGGAGGAAGGGAGGTAAGAGGAGGAAGAGAAGGGGAGGGGGGGCAAGAGGAGGAAGAGGGAGGGAAGAAGAAGGAGAGAAGGGAAGGGAGAACGAAGGAAGGAAGAAGGAGGGGAAGAGAAGAGAACGAGGAAGGAAGGAAAGGGGAAAGGTTTGGGGGAAGGAAGGAAGGGAAAGGAAGGAAGGAAGGAAAGGGGAAAGGAAGGGGAGGAAGGAAGGAAGGAAGGGGAAGGAAGGAAGGAAAGGGGAAAGGAAGGAAGGAAGGAAGGTAAGGAAGGAAGGAAGGAAGGAAGGAAGGAAAGGAAGGAATGGAAGGAAGGAAGGAGGAAAGGGGAAAGGAAGGAAGGAAAGGAAGGAAGGAAGGAAAGGAGGAAGGAAGGGGAGGAAAGGGGGTGGAGGAAGGGGAGGAAGGGGAGGGGAAGGGGAGGAAGGGGAGGAAGGGGAGGAATGGAGGAAAGGGCGGGAAGGAGGAAGGTAGGAAGGGGAGGGAAGGGGAGGAAGGGGAGGAAGGGGAGGAAGGGGAGGAAAGGGGAGGAAGGTGAGGAAGGGGAGGAAGGAGGGAAGGAGGAGGAAGGGGGAGGAAGGAGGAGGAAGGAGGAGGAAGGAGGAGGAGGCGGAAAAAAGGAGGAGAAGGAGGAGAAGGGGAGAGGAAGGAGAGGAAGGGAGGAGGAAGCGAAAAGAAGGAAAAAGAAAAAGGGGAAAAAGAAGGAAAAAAGGAAAAAGAAGGAAAAAGAAGGAAAAAGAAGGAAAAAGAAGGGAAAAAGAAGGAAAAAGAAGAAAAAGAAAAGAAGTGAAGGAATGAAGGAAAAGAAGGAAGGGAAAAAGAATAAATTAAATGAATAATGAAGAATGAAAAGATGAATAAAGGAACAAACAAAAAAAAACAAACAAATAAATAAAAAAATTTTTAAAAATAAAAAAAAAAAACAACTTTTTAAAAAACGACAACTTTCAAAAAAAAATTTTTTACAAAAACAATTTTTTTTAAAAAACAACCCTTTAAAAAAACAACTTTTTCAAAAAATTTTAAAATTTTTTTCCAGGAGAGACGATTTTGAAAAAAAAATTTTTTGCAGCATTTTTTAAAAAAACCCAATTTTTCGGAAAAAATCTTGGAAGTTATAAATAGAATTTTCTAAAAAAAATCCAAATTTTAAAAAATGCAAATTTTCGGGAAGTCGAAAAAAAATTGAAATTTCAAAAAAAGTAAAAATTGGGGAAAGTGGAAAATTTTTAAAATGAAAATTTTTAAAAAATTTAAAGTATTTAAAAATTTGAAATTTTCAAAAATTTCAAATTTCCCCGAGGAAAAAAAACTTAGAAAGTTACAAATTAAAAAAAATCAAAAATTTTCGAAACAAGAAATTTTCAGAAAAAACAAATTTAGAGAAAATTTTGAAAAAAGGGCAAAACTTCGGAACACGAATTTAAATTAAAATTTTGAAAAAAAAGGGGACTTTAACCCTTAAATGCATAGGGGACGTATTTAAAACTACATAACTCTTTATATAGCAACCCCTTTGGGAGGTTTTTTTTTTTTTTTTTTAGAATTTTACAAAAACTTTTGTTTTCATTGTTGACATTTCTCTGATCTGAAAAAAAAAAAAAAAGTTCATGCATTTGAGGGGTAAAAAGAGCCGAAATTTTGAAATAATGGGCGAAATATTGACAAAACAAGTCCGAAATCGCCTCAGACCTCGCTAAAATATTCAATTTTAAAAAAAAATTACTGCTTGCATTAAAAAACCTGTGCTAACTCCCAAAATTTTCATCCAAATGAAATAAGTAAAGAAAATTTGATCTGCATTTTGTCCTTCGTCTAAAACCCAATTTTTTTAAAATTTAAAAAAAAATTAATACTGTATGAGTAAAAAGCCTTGAAATCTAGGCCCCTTATTTTTTTTTTTAAAATATTTTTTTTTGGACAAATTTTTTGATTTTCGAAAAAAAACCTGCAGTTTTCTGGTAGTTTATGACCCAAGATTTGCTAACACTATAAAATTTAAGTTTCATCTTTAATGAGATCAGGAAGGGGTCATTTAAAAAACTTTGAGCGGTACTCTTTAAGGACATTTGAGCGAAACATTATTTCAAAAATGTGGTGTCCTTAAAGGTAGTTTTTTGAAAAGATACCTCATCACACGATATATTAACTAAAACTTGATATTTAGGGGACCAATTGATCCCCCAGTTTATTATTAAGTATTTTCTTTTTCTAAGCGTTGGCTGGGGGGTATTTGTGTGGTTTAACCGAGAAACTACAATGCAAAATTTCAAGTTCCTCCATAACATAGTTTTCGAAGGAAAACGTCTTTGTGGCGGACGGATAACGCACACCAGAGGGTTCCGTCTTTTCTTTTTAAGGTACAAAAATCTGAAAAGACCCAAATATAGACTTAATTAACGGAACTCTCCTAGAGAACAACCGCTTCGCTAGGTGGCAGTGTTTCAACTGTTGGTAGTTCAGCTGCCTATGATTCACTATACCCGCCTGGAGGGCTGCACGAATTTGTAGTCTAGGTTGCATTCTTTTTGCATACGACATTGTTGGCAATGGCCATAGTTTCTCTATGGACCAATAGGTGGTAGTACTAAAGAGACACTCACTTGACGCCTGTGAATGTTTTAGTACTTACTTGTCGGAACATTTATTAGCATTCGAGTTGGATATACCAAACTGACGAGATCTAACAAGATCGAAACCGGTATTTGGTTTCCAAACTTCGAATCTAATAATAAATGTTCAAACCTTATTGGTGTCTGTGCATTATAGTATATACAGATGAACAAAATAATGTAGCTGTCTTTCTTTTGTGTACATACCATAACAAAAAAGATGGAAATGTAGAGCCAGTGTTGTATAATGAAATGTAAAAACTGTTTTAGATTGTTATTTCGAACGTTGACTTCTAAATGTTTAACGTTTGAATATACACATTTCGTTTTATTATAGCTTAGCATAGGATGTTACTTTAATTACTTAAGTTCGGTTAATAACACGAACCTCACTGGCCTTGGAAGTATTTCAAATTAAAGATGGTTACATTTAACCCCATTTAATATTTACATATAAAAAAATTACCTTTAACCTTACAACTAAATCACCGACTGGTTTGGTTATTGTTAATTGCATTATGCAGCCCCAACAGTCCTTTAAATCAATGTTCTAAAGGAAATATATAGAGGGAGATGGAAATA
>CM053325.1:60350821-60383321 GCA_028583605.1 Dastarcus helophoroides
GAAGCGAGAGAAGCGAGAGAAGCGAGAGAAGCGAGAGAAGCGAGAGAAGCGAGAGAGGAGAAGCGAGAGAAGCCGAGAGAACGAGAGAAGCGAGAGAAGCGAGAGAAGCGAGAGAAGCGAGAGAAGCGAGAGAAGCGAGAGATGCGAAGCGAGAGAAGCGAGAGAAGCGAGAGAAGCGAGAGAAGCGAGAGAAGCGAGAGAAGCGAGAGAAGCGAGAGAAGCGAGAGAAGCGAGAGAAGCGAGAGAAGCGAGAGAAGCGAGAGAAGCGAGAGAAGCGAGAGAAGCGAGAGAAGCGAGGAGAGCGAGAGAAGCGAGAGAAGCGAGAGAAGCGAGAGAAGCGAGAGAAGCGAGAGAAGCGAGAGAAGCGAGAGAAGCGAGAGAAGCGAGAGAAGCGAGAGAAGCGAGAGAAGCGAGAGAAGGAAGAGAAGGAAGAGAAGGAAGAGAAGGAAGAGAAGGAAGGGAAGGAAGGGAAGGAAGGAAGGAAGGAAGGAATGGACGAATGAATTGAATGGACGAATGAATTGAATGGACATATGAACGAATGAACAGATGAATGAAGGAACAAACAAATAAACAAACAAATAAATAAAAAATTGAAAATACAAAAAAAACAACATTATTAAAAACGAGCAACTTTCAAAAAATAAATTTTACAAAAACAACTTTTTTAAAAAACAACCCTTTCAAAAAACAACTTTTTCAAAAAAGTTTAAATTTTCCAGGAGAGACGATTTTGAAAAAAAGATGTTTTGCAGCATTTTCAAAAAAGCCCAATTTTTCGGAAAAAATCTTGGAAGTTATAAAGTAGATATTTTCTAAAAAAAACTCCAAATTTTTAAAAAATGCAAATTTTCGGGAAGTCGAATTTTAAAAAATGAGAAATATTCAAAAAATGTAAAAATTGACGCGAAAGTCGAAATTTTATAAATCGAATTTTGAAAAGATTCAATGTATTTAGAAACTCGAAATATCAGAAATTTTCATTGTTCAAGATTGAGAAAAATCTTAGAAAAGTTACAAATTGGAAAAAGTCTAAATTATCGTAAACAATGAAATTTTCAGAAAAAGCGAAATTTAGAGAAAATTTTGAAAAAAGTCAAAACTTCGGAACACGAATTAAGTTAAAATTTTGAAAAAAGTGGTACATTTAACCCTTAAATGCATAGCGACGTATGTTAAAACTACATATCTCTTTATATAGCAACCTTTGCAGGTTTTTGTTTTAATTTTACCAAACTTATTTTATCGTCTACGAACTTTGACAATGTATGTCTTTATCTGTGATAGTTTTCATTGTTGACAGTACTCTGATCTGAAAAAAAACAAAAGTTCATGCATTTGAGGGATAAAAAGAGCCGAAATTTTGAATAATAGTCGAAATATTGACAAAACAAGTCCGAAATCGCCTCAGACCTCGCTAAAATATTCAATTTTAACCGCAATTACTGCATTGCATTAATAAACCTGTGCTAACTCCGAAAATATTCATCTAAATGAAATAATGTAACAGAGACAATTTGATCTGCATTTTGTCCTTCGTCTAAACCAAGTTTTTTAATTAAAAGAAAATTAATACTGTATGAGTAAAAAGCCTTGAAATCTAGGCACTTATTTTTTTATAAAATATTTTTTTCTGGACAACTTTTATGATATCGAAAAACCTGCAGTTTTCTGGTAGTTTATGACCCAAGATTTGCTAACCCTATTAAAATTTAAGTTTCATCTTTAATGAGATCAGGAAGGGGTCATTTTTTACAAACTTTGAGCGGTATCTTTAAGACCATTGAGCAGAAAATTATTTAAAAAATGTGGTGTCCTTAAAGGTAGTTTTTTGAAAAGATACCTCATCACACGATATATTAACTAAAACTTGATATTTAGGGGACCAATTGATCCCCCAGTTTATTATTAAGTATTTTCTTTTTCTAAGCGTTGGCTGGGGGGTATTTGTGTGGTTTAACGAGAACTAACAATGCAAAATTTCAAGTTCCTCCATAACATAGTTTTCGAAGAAAACGTCTTTGTGGCGGACGGATAAACGCACACGAGAGGGTTCCGTCTTTTCTTTTTAAGGTACAAAAATCTGAAAAGACCCAAATATAGACTTCAATTAACGGAACTCTCCTAGAGAACAACCGCTTCGCTAGGTGGCAGTGTTTCAACTGTTGGTAGTTCAGCTGCCTATGATTCACTATACCCGCCTGGAGGGCTGCACGAATTTGTAGTCTAGGTTGCATTCTTTTTGCATACGACATTGTTGGCAATGGCCATAGTTTCTCTATGGACCAATAGGTGGTAGTACTAAAGAGACACTCACTTGACGCCTGTGAATGTTTTAGTACTTACTTGTCGGAACATTTATTAGCATTCGAGTTGGATATACCAAACTGACGAGATCTAACAAGATCGAAACCGGTATTTGGTTTCCAAACTTCGAATCTAATAAATGTTCAAACCTTATTTGGTGTCTGTGCATTATAGTATATACAGATGAACAAAATAATGTAGCTGTCTTTCTTTTGTGTACATACCATAACAAAAAAGATGGAAATGTAGAGCCAGTGTTGTATAATGAAATGTAAAAACTGTTTTAGATTGTTATTTCGAACGTTGACTTCTAAATGTTTAACGTTTGAATATACACATTTCGTTTTATTATAGCTTAGCATAGGATGTTACTTTAATTACTTAAGTTCGGTTAATAACACGAACCTCACTGGCCTTGGAAGTATTTCAAATTAAAGATGGTTACATTTAACCCCATTTCAATATTTACATATAAAAAAATTACCTTTAACCTTACAACTAAATCACCGACTGGTTTGGTTATTGTTAATTGCATTATGCAGCCCCAACAGTCCTTTAAATCAATGTATAAAGACATATAGAGGAGATTGAAATACAAATCTTGTCCACTGAAACCAAGAAAGATTAAAAAACACAACGGGGGTTGTTCTGACGCGTTTCGATAGCCAAGCTATTATCTTCAGAGAGATGAAGATGATAGCTTGGCTATCGAAACGCGTTAGAGCAACCTCTGTTGTGTTTTTCAATCTTTCTTGGTTTCAGGAGGCAAAATTTGTATTTCAATTTTTAAAGATAACCAAGGACCACCAAAAAAAAAATTAACTAATTTTAAAAACGCACCAAACATTTATTATTAGTTATGGCACGTAATGAGCCTGTAAATAGTACACATTTAGTAATTATGCTATTTTATGAAAAGTATCTCACACAGATAACTTTGTGGTGTACCCGCATAACTTTTAGTGTGATTACGGTATTCTCAGGGTTTCGAAATCTTTATTAAAAATTCTATATTAACGCCATACGTTTTATATTCAAATTTATAAGTCTGCTATCATGTGAAATTCAGACCTTGGATCATTTATAATGAAACTAATTCCAACCTCATTAGTTGCCGCCACCGTGGGTAAATTTACAATAATTTGGAACATCTTTCATCCTATTGTTTTTGTTAGCAGGTTTTTTCGATATCGTAATAGTTGTTGAGAAAAAAATCTTTCATAAAAAAATAGGTGCTGGCATTCCAAGGCATTTAGTATTATAGTATTAATTTTTTTAAACAAAAAACTCGATTTAGTCGAAGGGTGGAATGCAGTTCAGTGTCTTACATTATTTCATTTAGATGAATATTTTTGGAGTCAGCACTAGTTCACGCAACGCAGTAATTGCGGTTGGAATCCAACATTTTAAAGCTCAAGTCAGATCCCACAAACTGTGTTAGTTGTCTACTCATTGCGAACTGCGAATAAATGCTTTTTTCTTGAGATATTATCAACATATTCACCAGTTCCATAAATATTCCGATTTATTGTAAAAAAAAGTCTGTGTTTGAAAATAAACATTTTTATTTATAATTTATAAAGTAAAAGTGATTTAATATGACTGTTCACTGCAGTAATTGGTACCGAATCCTAATTATGTGAGCCCGACTCGCCCTTAGCTGGGTTTTTTTTCTCTCTGGTTTATTACACCTATTAGGTAGTAAAGAAGACGCTAATTATTGCTAATTTAAATCTACAAAGACATAGCCGCCGGGGCCTACAAAAACAAAATAAAACGATATGTTAATTATTGCTGTACGAAATTTTGTCTGTACCCACTAGACCGTAAAATTAGTGTAATTACGTTCGATTGCATTAAATGGAACTAATTTCCGAAGAATCCCCCACAAATTATCCAAAAATAGAAACTAAACTACTGTCGAAATGGTAATCCAATATTTCGAAAATGGTTTTCGTTGCAAAAGACCCATTCAACCGTGGAAATGTTGCATGTATCAAACTGAATCTTCATTTTAAATACCTTCGCTTCAATATGGTTCTTAAAATCGCCATGTGAACCGCCTCGGGGTCGTAATTATCAAATGCACGGTTTATAAAGTGTGTTTGTTAATTTATTACAAAACAGCCTTGGGCCTCCTTACCCACTGGACCATATAAGCGTAAAAATTAGCAGAAATTTAATTAGTGAATAAGCGAATTTCTTGAAAATTGAATGTTAGTTTTATATCGAGACACGTTCGTTGATTGAAGTGAAATTGTGGGGAATTTAATTTCATTAAAAACCCGTTGAACTAAAACACTAGAAATTGGAAATTTATCATACGTTTAGGAAAAAGTTGGTTTTAATTGTTCCAATTTTATTAGATAGAGAAACTTGGATCATTTCAAAATTTTTAGTGTTTTTTTCAAACAACTAACCCCAAACTTCTAGTCTATGAAAGATTTCGACGGGCTTTACACCTTCAACGGCAAGAAATTTATTAATAATGCGCTGCGCAACGTGCGGATGAACCTCTTGCTCACTCATTGGAATTACAACTGACGAGCGGCCAGAACTGAATTCGCTTGAGCGCAAGAAGTCACGTGATATCCCCACCTAACATGTTTAAGAGTATGCGCACATTCCAGACGCCATTGTGGCGACATGATATAAATTCCGCTTCATATTTGATTTACCCTCGTATTTAGGGTATAGGATAGTAAGGCCAGTACTCTAAATAATGTATGGTATTCTCACCTCTTCCATTTTAGCGATTTTCTATGTAAATTTTGCCCACATATATTTTTTGTATTCAGAATTACCGTTACATTGTAAAACTTTATGTTAAATTTATTCATTTGCTTCTCGAAGCCAGAACTGGCAGACATATAATTATTATTATTACTTACTAGTTTGTTTAGTCACCTAAGTATATGAGTATGCTAATCAAAGTTTAATCTCTTATTTGATACTCGATCCATGATTTTTTTTGTTTCTCTGAATATCAACGTTACAAATATAACCAGTACACCCACATGAAATAAAAACAATCAAACGCAAGTTTTCGTTCTTTGTTGCTTCATAAAAAAAATCAAATCCGTTTTTTATGAAGCAAAAAAATGAGAACTGTTAACAGGAGAATGTTCCCCAAATAAAATGTCTTAATTGCGTGCATTTTTAACATTATCATTGTCTAGACACAGAGAACAGTAACCTTGCGGCAAATTTTTACCAGCGTTGTTTCGTGCAACTCTTAAGAGACTACCTCACCTTGTTTTATGTAAATCACGATAAAAATATTCGAAATGCATCACGAAATAAGCATACCGCATTTTTTATAAATATTTAATTTTTTTGCCAAATCATGGTAAGGCTGAAGGCAACATTTCATATTATGCGGTTGCAGTTTGTATTATTAATTAAAACTATATTAAATTAATGACTATTAAAATTTTTAATCTGACGCGCTGACATTTAAATAATTTCAAAGTAATATATGTCATAAAATATTCAAATCTTTAAAAAAAAAAATCAGACAAATATCATTTTGTCCAACTTCGTTTGCCTTTTCTAAATTATGAAATAACTAGTCAAGATGTTTTTTTTTATTTCAACTTGAAAATCGAAATTACAACTTTGACTTGTTTCTACATAAAATCGAAATTTCGTGATAGAGCAATGTAGATATCGAGATGGAAATTTAAATTTTGAGAGAGTTAAAAGAAAAAGAGAAGAAGAAGAAAAAGAGAAGAAGAAGAAAAAGAGAAGAAGAAGAAAAAGAAACACTCTTTGGAAAACTCCATTTTCGTAAAAGGATAATTTTGAAAAAAAACTCTTTGTTTTTGGAAGTTTTTCCTGGATTTTAATTTTGCTCGAAATCTGAAATTTTCTTGAGTACTAGCGGATACCAGCGCATTTACCCGAAAGAAGAGAAAGGATTCTTGGGTCACTTTTTGAAAATTCCATTTTTTTTTTTGAAGAATTCGATTTTTATTAAAAACTTCGATTGATTTTAAAAATTTCGACATTTGAAAATATCTACTTTTTCGCAATGTTGATTTTTTCTCGTTCCAAAATTTCAACTAATTTTTTCGAAATTTTAACTTAATTTTGAAAATTTTGCTCTTTTCGATATTTTGAATTTTTGAAAATTCTTTCACATTCTGGTTCATTTGGACATATTCTGATTTTTTTTCGAAAATTTTTTACTTTCTTTATAATTTTTGTCACTATCAAAAATATTCTTCTTTGTAAATGTCAACTTTTTTGAAAATTTTCTTTTTAATATTTCAATATTTTGCTTTACCTTGAAGTTTTCAAGTTTTGGGAAAATTTTGACTTTTTGATTATAAACTCGATATTTCGAGAAGAAACTTCAAAATATCTAAAAAGAAAATATTCGTCGACTTCATCGATTTAAACATTAAAGACCAAATTTCGAGTTTACTTAAAAATTAAATATTTGGAAGTTAAAGGAAAAGAATTCGTAAAAAAGACGAAGTATATAGTGATCACCTGCAAAAATTTAGATAAATTCGTGTGGAAGCACAATGAGCAATGATGTCAGCTATCAACGCTTATAGGCAACTTTAAATACAATCTTGTGTATTATCCATTGCATAAAAATCCCTTATCCGTTAATGTTTATTTTTAATATCTTAGAGCCTGAATTTTGAAAATTCCTCACCTTAGTGCTCACCTACGTATTACGGAGAACACCTGTGCGAAATTTCGTGCTTCTAAATCCACCTGTTTGGGCTCTGCGTTGTCTATCAGTCAGTGCTTAGAAATTTATTAAATAGATTGTTTTTTAATTGACATTTCTCACCCTTATTTTGTGAAATTCTTCAATATTTATAACTATTAAACTTTATTAACAATTAAAATAACAACAGATATTAAAAATTATTCCCTATAAATTTTTCTACGCCCGGACCAGGTTTCGCTTTACAGAATCATCGGCGGTTATAGCAGCAATTTATTTAGCCATTGTCATGCCAACAGCAGTGGCGGCTGGTGACTTTTTGACAGGGGGTGCGCAGATGCAAAAATATTGGTAGTTAAGAGTTTAGGTGACTCCAGTGTCATAGCAAGATATTAAATTTAAGAGAAACAAAAGTGATTCAAAAGGTGTGATATTTAGTAGTATTTTTACGAATTAAATTTAATTATTATCTTATAATCTCCATTTCATGAAAACTGCATTTGAAAATAAAATATATTTTATTACAAGGTTCTAATTATACTCTACAAAAACACATAAAAAAATATTTTTTAAAACAAAATCCGCTCTACGATCTTTTAAAGAAATAAAGTCTTCATTACTTTCTCATCAAAATTGTTTAAATCCAAATCTATACCCTAGAATGGGTACTGCTATCTCTTTGTGAATAGCGGTACTATTGGCAGTTAGGCCTGTAAACGGCACAATTAGCAATCGTAATCAGATCAGCCGGGACCTACACATTTAGCATCATAAACGTAAATAGACACTCCAAACTCTGACTCGTACTCACCATTTGGCAATATCGCACATGCGCGGAGCGGCGTACCCCGGGCTAGCTTTAACACAAGCGCCTAGCCGACACTGATCTGATATTTCAATGGCGAAATGTCGCGAGCGAAATTGGAACAACACGAACAAACCATATGATTCAGTGGAGTTCTACCTGGTTCTACCATTATTTCAAAATCCTTTTTTTTTTGTTTGTGTATTTGTCAATTGACCTTTTCTTTCTTTTTGAAATTATTGCCTTCTTAGAAATATCTGAATAAATATAAAGTGCTGTGTGTCAAAAACAATTTAGTGTTTTTTATAATTTAGCGAAACATGGGCGGAATATGCAGATAAGTAATTCTAATTAAACTAATCTCCTCTGCATGTAACTAATTTCTGACAGGAATTTCAATTTGAGTGGGAATATCCCAATTTTATTATTATTTTTCCGGGGTTTCTCCTAACCCCAGGGCGATAAAAAAATCACGATATTTGAGGATGAAAGTATTATTTTAATGCAAAAGGATTCAACTTTCAACCCAAAATGTTATTCTACAATTCATAGTTTTTTCAAATTTCTAGTTAAAACCTGACTTTTTTTACATTTACAGTTAACTGTCTGAACTTTGCTTCCTTTTTTAAACTTTTGAAGTGAATTTAGTTTGCCAGTTTTCACCCTAAAACTTGAAATGGTTCAAAATTCATAAACATGTTTATTTTACGTGTTTACCGTTTTAAAATATTGAAATTTTTCTAAAAGTTTGTATTTTTAACTTTCCATTTAAATATTTTAGTCGAAGTGTTAATATTAAACTTGACATATGACATATTAAGTTATTCAGAAAATTTTGTTAAATTTGAAAAACAAAAAATCCAATATGGCGTCTATGAAAAACAACTAACAAATAACAAATAATTTTCTCAGAAATTATTCAACAAGGAAAATAATTAACTACGCCAATGTAAAGCCTTTAGGAAATTTTAGAAAAATAAACGAATTTTGTGGAAAAGTGGACATTTTAAAAAAAGTACAATTTTAAATGGTAATTTCCAAAAACAAAGAATCTCCAATTCTGAAGTAAAAGTCAAAATTTGGGGAATAAGATTAATTTCGAGAAACAGGCTGACATTTCCAGAAATTTCAATTTTATCAAAAAAACCGAATTTTAACAAAATGGACTTTAAAAAAAATTACCTTTGGAAAAAAATTGATAACAATTTTGAAACAGAGATCGAACTTTTAATTTTAAATTTTAAAAACAAAGTCTATTTTTAAAAGGAAAATTGGAATTTCGAGAGTAAAGTTGTAATTTTTGAAGGACGAATTACGAGTAAAATAATGTTGGAAAAGTCGAAATTTTCAGGAAATAATATTAAAAATAAAAACCTCATATTTGCTAAAAACTCGAAAAATGTCCAAAATTTAAAAATGTCAAAATTTTGAAAGATCTAATTTTGTGGAAAGAATCCATTTTCAGAAAAATTCGGTTTTTTAGAAAAATATCTTAAATTCCAAAAACATGGTTCTCAAAATTTGAAATTCACTAGAGACATTGAATTTATAGGAAATATTTTTTCACGATATTCAAAAATTTCAACATTTCGATTTAATTTAGATAAAAAAGTCGACATTTTCAGGACCATAAATTATCACATTTTTAATTAAAAGTTAAAATTTGCTGAAGAAGACAAATATTAAGAAAAACGATAAGATTAAAAAAAAATGATTTTAGAAACAAAGTCCAAAAAGTTGAATTTTGAAAATAAAATTGATATCTCGAAAAAGACGAATTTTGAATTTTACGAAATGGACTATTTTAAGAGAGAAAGTCAAAATTTCAAAAAAAAAGACGAATCTACAGGAAAAAGTCGAAATTTCCAGAAATATTAAAAATCGAATTTTGAAATTAAAATCAAAATTTCGTTAAAAAAGCAAATTTTCAGCAATCGCTTAAAATTTGTTGAAGAAGACAAATATTAAGAAAAACGACGGAATTATAAAATAAATAAATGATTTTAGAAACAAAATCCAAAAAGTTGAATTTTGAAAATAAAATTGAAATCTTGAAAAAGACGAATTTTGAATTTTAAGAAAAAGACTATTTTAAGAGAAAAAGTCAAATTTTCTAGAAAAAAGACGAATCTACAGGAAAAAGTCAAAATTTCCAAAAAATATTAGAAATCGAATTTTGAAATAAAAATTTTCAGCAATCGCTCAAAATTTTTGAAAAATCAGGTTTAATAAGGTCGAAATTTTCAGAAAAGTTCAACGTTCAGAAAAATAATTGAAAGTCAAATTTAAAGACATGGAAAACTGGAATAGTCAAAAGAAAATAGAGAAATTTCGAAAAAAATAGTCGTAATCCCGAGAAAAGGCGAAATTTCAAAAACAAATAGAAATTTCGCACGGAAAAACTAATTTTAATAAAGTGGTCGAATTTTGAGGTTAGTCGTTTATAAGAAAAACAATTTTTAAATCAAAATCGAAATTTTGAAAAAATGACCAACTTTGAGAAAAAAAATTGAGATTTCCAAGAACATATACGATTGGCTTTTGAGATGCAGTTAAAGTTTCGAAAAAAGGCAGGTTTTGTGGAAAATGTCAAAATTTCGAAAAAAAGACGAATTTCGGGAAAAAAAGTAAACTTTCAAATACAAAAATTAATGTTAAAAAAATCGAAATTTTGAGAACAAGATCGGCATTCCGAGAAAATGACCAAAATTTCGCGAAAAAGAAATAAATTTCGAGAATAAAGTTGCTTCTGTTAGAAAAAATTTAAAATACGGAGAGAATCAAATTTTGTCGAAATTAGGGAAAAATGTAAAAAATCTAAATTTCAGAAAAAATATCGAAATTTTTTGGGTGAATATTTATTTTACCCTAATTGCTCGAGTCCGGGTGAAATAGGCGCCCCACCCTGTATCAGGAAATGTCCAATATTCAGATAAATATCGAAATTTTCACAAACAAATTGAAACTTCCAGAAATTTGGATTAAAAAATAATTGAAATTCGAAAGCGAAATTTTATCATTTTTATTCTTTTAAAAAAAATTTTAAATTTCCAAAAATATCTTTCAAAATTTCCAGATAAATATTTTTCTCATTAATTTTTATTCTTTTTCAAAAGATCGATCAAATTTTGAAGAAAAAACAAATTTTAATGAAAAGACTGTTTCCAGAAAGTTGAAATTTTCAGAAAAAGTCGTATTTAAAAAAAATGGAAATTTGGTTGATCAGAAAAGTTAGATTTTATTATGCAAGAAGAATGCAACCTATACTACAAATTCATGCAGCCCTCCAGGCGGCGTGTATAGTGAATCATAGGTAGCTGAACTACCAACAGTTGAAACACTGCCACCTAGCGAAGCGGTTGCTCTCTAGGAGAGTTCCCAGAAGACAAGAATTCTATAATGCACAGACCAATAGGTTTGAACATTTATTAGATTCGAAGTTTGGAAACCAAATACCGGTTTCGATCTTGTTAGATCTCGTCAGTTTGGTATATCCAACTCGAATGCTAATAAATATTTGTGGTCTAGGTTGCATTCTTCTTGCATACGACATTGTTGGCGATGGCCATAGTTTCTCTATGGACCAATAGGTGGTAGTACTAAAGAGTCACTCGCTTGACGCCTGTGAATGTTTTAGTACTTACTTGTCGGAACATTTATTAGCATTCGAGTTGGATATACCAAACTGACGAGATCTAACAAGATCGAAACCGGTATTTGGTTTCCAAACTTCGAATCTAATAAATGTTCAAACCTATTGGTCTGTGCATTATAGATTTTATTAATAAAATCGAAATTAAAAAGAAAAGAAAATTTTGTAAGAAAGGAAATTTAAGAAAAAAGTCGAAACATGGTTTCAATAAAAGTATGAATTTCGAAGAAAAAAGGAAAATTTTTGGAAAAAGTTCTCCCAGTTGAATACATATAAATTTTGCTGCATGAACCAGAGGGAAGCCACGCACCTTGCCCTTCCCTGTTCTAGCTACGTTTGCATAGTAGCGTCGATTAGTTTAATAGACCATTAAAATGATTAGAAAATAATTAAAAATTGAAACACAGAACTTGTCCCCTGAAACCAAGAAAAATTAAAAAACACAACAAAGGTTGCTCTAACGCGTTTCGACAGCCAAGCTGTCATCTTCAGAGAGTTTCTCTCTGACGAAACGCGTTAGAGCAACCTTTGTTGTGTTTTTTAATTTTTCTTGGTTTCAGGGGACAAGTTCTGTGTTTCAATTTTTGAAGATAACCAAGGACCAGTCCGTTCCATCAAAAGAAAATAATTAAATAAACGGTACTTTATTTTAATGCAATGTCCTTTTTTTCTAACCTTTAACAACCAGTATACTTACTGTATTTGCTCAAAGAAAAGGTGGCAACCCCAAGTGCAACACATCGTCATAATAGTATAAGCATAAGCAAAACAATAAGCAATCCAAGCTTTGAAAGAAGCCTCTGTTCGTGTTGTTTCGATTTCGTTCGCATCATTTTGCTATATGAAATATCAGATCAGTGTCGGCTAGGCGCTTGTGCTTTAACGTGGTGTTCTGTAGTTTATTTCTCCGTATCCCGTGAAGACCGTTAATAGGCATCGCACGGCACCCTCGCTAGGTGCATAATTCTGCGCGCACCAACTTATTTAAATTTCCTTATAATCTATAATATAAAAATGAATCGCAAAATGTGTTGGTAAGCGCATAACTCAACAACGCCTGGACCAATTTGGCCAAATCTTTTTTTAAAATGTTCGTTGAAGTTCAAGGATGGTTTTTACAGCGAGAAAAATTAGAATTATTGCTGGAAAAACCCTAAAAATAGCCCTTTTCTTTTTCCCATACAAATGATTTGTAACTAAAACGTAGTCAATTTGAGCTTTATTGCTATGGCATAAAGTTCATATTAAATTACAAGCACTCACTGTTGTCTAAGCAATGTAGGTGTGTTCCTAACGTCAAAGATCATATCTATCAAAACAATGTGCGTGTGTGCGTTGGAGCACAGAATACATAGTTGGAGGAGTTTAATGTCGCGTTCCGAAACTCGCGTTTCTTTTGTATTAGTTTCGGCACGCGAGATAAAATGCATCAGTTTCCACGTCATTACATCAGTCAAACAAAAATCGCGTTACCAACAGTGTTTTATTATTTTTAATATCCAAGAGATAATTTTAAAAAAATCTTGATAAAGTGTAAAATCAACATCTTTATACTCCCATATACAAACAGTTTGTACTAATACTTAAAAGCCAATTTGAACCTTAATACCATACAGTAAAGTTCAAGTAGGTATTAGTGAAGAGATTTCGGGAAGGCAAAACAATCGAAGACAAACAAAGTGACCTTAGTTCTGTCAAACACATTCAATGTCATCATATGTCATTTCATTTTAGCAGCGATAATTATTCTGTTTAAATAAGTTTAAAATCCCCGGTCGAAGACGGGGCGAGCAGCTAGTATTTAATAAATATAACGGAATCAAACGTTGGTGTATTTTATTCCAAGTCATTCACAAGTATTATTAGTTAATTAGTATGTCATTATTTTGTGTTTAAAAATGTGATAAATCCAAGTCTTTTACATTAAACAGAAAAGAATAGATAGCTCATTTCACGACGAGCGCGCGCTCTTGCGCTCTTTAAGACCAGCCGCCACTGGCCAACAGGTTCCATGGATCACAGACTTCTACGAATATTCTGTCTAATCCAAATTCCCGTCCAAAGTTCAATTAGAGATGTGTTCAGAAGAGCAAGCTGCTCGTTCATAAGTGTAAATTGACAAGACTGTAAATTTTTGTTTTTTTGAACACGATTTTACATCAATGGTTTCCTTAAAAATTGTACCATTTAAGCAACTCAGCAAGGAACGAAATATATGGTAATCTGAAGGCACAAGATCAGGGCTATATGGTGAACATGATAACACAAACCAATTTAATTCCATTAATTTTTAACGAGTGATCAAAGATAAGTGGGACATACTAAAATGCATCTCTCTGAAGATGATAGCTTGGCTATCGAAACGCGTTAGCCAGCAACCTTTGTTGTGTTTTTTAATCTTTCTTGGTTTCAGGGGACCAGTTCTTTATCTCAATCTTTCACAATTTGGCCTTTTTTCAAAATTTTGATTTATTTGCTACATTTCAATTTTTTCAAAATTTTGACCTTTTTAAAATTATCGACTTCTTTGAAAAATTTTATACATTTTTTTTATTTAGTCTTTTATTAAAAATTTAATAATAATATAAAATTTTTTGAAAATGTTAAATAAAATGTTGACATTTTTTTCGACACGACTTTTTTCAAAATGTTGTTGTTCGTTTCAACAAACAACTACAGTTCATTTCAACAAGTACAGTTCATCTCACGACTGACCAAAATTTATCTCGAATAACTTTGTGAAGCCAGCAAGGAAAGTGAGCGAGGGCCAGAGACTCGGTTAAAAAAAACAAAATGTTTGTCAACGTTAGGATGCGATGCTATTTAAAGTAAAACGTAATTCAGAGTTGTTTGCAGGGTTTTACAGTACGAGTATTCATTTTATTTATTTATTCATTTTCTAAAAATTTCGACCTGTTTCGCAAAATTAGGTGTTTCTCGAAATTCCAACTTTTACTTGAAAATTCGACATTTTATTATGTTTCCGAAAGCTGCGATTTTATCGAGGAAATTCACCCATTTTCAGAATGTTTGAGTTTAAAAATTTGATTTTGTTCTTAAAATTTGACGTTCTCTGGGAAATTTCGACCTTTTTTTAAAGTTCAACTCTTCTCGAAATTGGACATTCCATTTTATTTAGAAATTATTTTACCAATTTTCTCAAAATCCGATTTTTTCTGAAAATTTGAACTTTTTTTCATTCGTCTTGTTCTCGTAATTTCAAATTCTTAAAATTTAACCTTCTCTGAAAACAAATTATTTATTTTTCTTCTTCTCTGAATAACTTCGACTTTTTAAAGTTCGACAATTTTTTCTGAGCTTTGAGTTTTTACAATTTCTCTGTTCGAGATTTTACAGTTTTTAACAAAATTCAAATTTGTTTAAAAATTTCAGGTTATTAAATTTGTTCTCGGTTTCAATCTATTGTCAAATTCGACGTTCTTTTTTAAATTTTGCTATTTTTGAAAATTGTTGACAAATTCATATTTTTCGAAATCTCTTTTTTTTGAAATTCGGATTTTTCCGGAAATATCAACTTTTATTTCGAACGAAATTCACCCATTTTCTAATCTCAAAGTTTGATTTTTTTCTTAAAATTTTACTTTCTCTAGGAAATTTTGAGCTTTTTTCTTTAATGTTTAACACTTCTCGAAATTGGCAGTTTTACTAACATTCCTTTTCCTTTCGAAATTGTTCTACCAATTTTCTGAAAATTCGATTTATCTGAAAATTTTGAGTTTTTATAATTCGTCTTGTTTTTGAAATTTCAAATTTGTTCTCAAAATTTAACTTTCTCTGGGAAATTGTAGTTTTTTTGTCGAAGTTTCGAGCTTTACTTAAAATTTAGACTTTTTCTTGAAATTTTTCCTAAAATTTGAGTTTTTTCTTCTTCTCTGAAAGACTTCGACCTTTTTAAATTTCAACATTTTTTTCTAAGCTTCCAGTTTATTCTTATATCACTTTTCAAAATTTTGCATTAATCAAAAAATTTAAACTTGTCTCCAAATTTCAGATTTTTAAATTTGTTTTGGGTTTCAATCTATTGTCGAAATTCGACGTGTTTTTTCTAAAATTTTATATTTTTGAGAACTTTCGATAAATTCATTTTTTTCGAAATTTCTCTCCTTTTCCCCGTTTTGGGTTTCAATCTATTGTCGAAATTCGACGTTTGTTTTTCTGAAATTTTGCCATTATTTGAGAACTTTAGACAAATTCATTTTTTTTTTAAATCATGTTTCCCAATTTTTCGGAATTTCTCCCTTTTTCTCAAAATTCGGCTTTTTCTAGGAAATTCTGATCTTTTTCTAAAGCTAAAAACTTTTCTCGAAATGTTCTTTTGAATTTATTTTACAAATATGCTCAAAATTCGACTCTATCTGAAAATTTGGTTTTTTTTAAATCGTCTTGTTCTCAAAATTTCAAATTTATACTCAAAATTTAATTTCTCTGGAAAATTGCCTTTTTGATTGATTTTCTTAATTTTTTTTCAAAACATTGTCTTGACTTTTTTAAATATTTTTCAAAATTGCAACTGTAAAATATCGATTTTTTAAGAATTTCCACATTTTTGGAAATCTTATTGAAAATTTTTACATTTTATGAATTTCGACTATTAAAATGTTAATTTAAAATTCGTAAGTTAAAATTTCGTCTTTTTAGATTTTTAGAAAAGCAATTTTTAAAAAATCAAAATTTCGAAAAGTCGAAATTTTCGAAAAAGTTGAAATTTTAACCGACGAATTTTGAATTAACATTTTATTAGTCGAAATTCATAAAATGTGAAAATTTTGATTTCTTTGGACAAAATTTTAATAATTCGATATTTTCTCAAAACTTCGCCTTGTTTAAAAATTCTAAGTTTTATACAGTTTGGCATTTTTACAAAACTTTGTCTGACTTTTTTTAAAAAGAATTTTATCAAAATTTCGATCTTTGAAAAAATCTCGATTTTTGTAAAAAATTTAATATTTTATGAAAATTTTAACCTTTTTCAAAATATAATATTTTATGAAAATTTTAACCTTTTTCAAAATTTACTCTTTATAAAATTTTCGAAGTTCCTCAAAATTTTAATTTTGTTTCTAAAATTTGGCTTTTTTAAATATTTTAACATTTTAAAAATTGTTTTATTTTTATAAATTCTATTTTTTTAAAAATTCAAAATTGTTTAAAAATTTTAGGTTTTTAAATTTGTGTTGGGTTTTAATCTATTGTCAAAATTCGACGTTTTTTTTCTAAAATTTTGCCTTTTTTAAGAACTTTCGATAATTTTTTTTTTTTTAATTTCTTTTTCCGAATTGGACAAATTCATTTTTTTAATCTTTCCATTGTCCCAATTTTTTTGAAATCTGTTCCTTTTTCTCAAAATTCGGCTTTTTCTGGGAAATGTTGACCTTTTTTAACGTTCTTCTTCTCGAAATTTTCATGGAATTTTCTTTCGAAATTATTTTACAAATTTTCTCAAAATTCGAATATGTCTAAATATTTGGAGTTTTTTTTTTAAATTCGACTTGTACTCGAAATTGCAAATTTATTTTTAAAATTTAACTTTCTCTGGAAAATTGCATTTTTTTATCGAAGTTTCGAGCTGTTCTAAACTTTTTCCATGAAATTCTTTCTAAAATTAGACTTTTTTCTTCTTCACTGAAAAACTTCGACTTTTTTAGAGGTCGACAATTTTTTCTAAGCTTCCAGTTAATTTTTACAATTTCTTTTTTCGAAATTTTACTATATTTCAAAAAAATTCAAAATTGTCTAAAAATTTCAGGTTTTTAATTTGATGAAAATTTTAACATTTTTCAAAATTTAGTCTTTTTATAAATTTTTCGAAGTTCCTCAAAATTTTCGAAGTCCCTCAAAATTTTAATTTTGTTTCCAAAATTTTAGCTTTTTTAAATATTTTTACATTTTCAAAATTCTTTTATTTCTATAATTTTCATTCATCATTTTTATAGTTTTCCTGAGATTTTAACCTTTTCTTCAAACCCGGAGTTTAACCTTGAATTTTTATCAAAAATTCGAGCATGTTTAATAAATATTTGAGATTAAAGTGAAAATTTTCAAAATTTTGAATTTAACTTTTTAATGTTGAAGTTTTTCTCCAATGTTGGGTTGTAATCTCGAAATGTCTCCGTTTTTTTTTTGAAAATTTTAATCTTCAAACCTAATCTTCAATTCAAAAAACGTAAATTTTGCGTTTAAGTCAAACTTTGGAGGAAAAAATAAAATAATATATAGGTTTCAACTCTGAAGAAAAATAATTGTCCCTAAATAAATAATTTAAAAAATTAGGCGCAGAAAGGCCATCAATTAAAACAAAAAACGAGTTTAAAGGCAAAATTTCGAGTTTCTTGAAATTTTAAGATTGATATAATCTCTGCAATTTCTTTGCGAAGTATTCATATTTACGAGGGCGGATTCAATAAGTACCCGCGTTAGAAATGAAGACACCATTTTTTTTTTTAAAATGTTTTTTATTTTTCAACATAGCCCCCTTTTAGAAACATACACTTAAAAAAATGGCCGGAACCGGCCATTTTTTTTAACCCCTCCAAATTTGTCGAACTCTCCAAAATACGCCTCTGTCTCGGCGATGACTTCCTCGTTGGAGCTAAATTTTTTTCTCCGGAGCCATTTCTTCATGTAAGGGAACAAGAAAAAGTCGCAGGAAGCCAGATCGGGTGAATACGGGGGGTGCGGCAGCGATTCATAACGCAATTCATGGAGTGCTGGTGCGTTATCGTGATGAAACGCCAAATGCGGTCGTGTCTCGAACTTCTCGAAGCAGTGTATAAAATCATAAGAATTTAAATTTAGGATTTCGAAAAAAAATTGAAATACTAAAAAAGATGGAATTTGAAAGAAAAAATTGGCGAAAAATTGACTAATAACTTCAAAAAATAGAGATATCAAATTAGGAAACGAAAAACGAAGTTTAAGGAAAGAAGTAAATTTGGAGTTTTCTAAAAAAAGTTCAAATTTCTAGAAAAAATTGAATTTGCAAATAAAAATGTAAGGAAAGCCCAGTTTCCCTAACTTGAATGAAAAACACCGAATTTATCCTTGGAATTCGATTTTTTCTCCTTCAAATCTGTCTTCAAAGTTTCGCATTTTTATTTTAAAATTCGTCGCTTTTTTTCCCGAAATTTCGTCACTTCTCAAAAATTGGATTTCTCTGAAAATTTCGACTGTTTAAAATACGACTTTCCGCAGATTTCTTTAGCTTTTTTTCCAATTTTGGTCGATCTTTTGATAAAAAAGTAAAATTCTTCTTTATTTGCACATATTGGATTTTGGAAATTTATCCGAAAAAATGTTCTTTCAAAAAATTTAAACGTTGCTCTCAAATTTGGTTTTCTCCGCGAAATTTCCATTGTATTTCGAAATAGCAGCTTTTTCGTCGAAATTCGCCTTCTTCTTGAAAGGACTATTGTCGTCATTTCTCAGAATTACGCCATTTTTCAAAATTTCGCCATTCTCAAAATTTCGCCTTTTCTCAAAATTTGTTTTTTTTTTTGATGAAAATTTCGACTGTTTTCAAAGTTCTAATTTCTGCAAATTACTTCTTATAAACCAAAATGTAATTTATTTTGAAATTTAATTGATATTTTGATAAAAAGGCAAAAATTGCATTTTTTGAAAATTTCAAATTCTTTCCGAAAATTTAAACGTTTCCAAATTTGGTTTTCTCTGCGAAATTTTCATTGTATTTCGAAATGGCAGTTTTTTCCTCAAAATTCGCTTTCTTCTTGAAAAAACTATTGTCAAAATTCGTCGTCTTTTTCAAAATCATGATTCTATCCGCAAAATTCGACTTTTTTCAAATTAAAATTTCTCGAAATGTTCTCTCGAAAGTTCGATCTTTTTCTCAATTTCTTTTATGTCCGGCTTTCTCTGTAAGTTTCGTCTTTTTTAGGATCATTTGCCACACTATTCCGATATAACTTTCAAAATTCTCGAAATTTAGTCTTCTTTTGTAAAATTCCTTTGTTTTTATTTTAAATTTATTCCTAAAACTTGTCGTCTTTTTTCCTTTAAATGTGACTTCTTCAAAGTTTTGAATTTTTATCTTCAAATTCGAATTTTTTCAAAATTTCGCCGTTTCTCAAAATTTTGCCATTTCTCAAAATTTTACCATTTCTCAAAATTTCGCCATTTTCTAAAATTTCCTTTTTTTTGGGAAAATTTCGACTGTTTTCAAATTTCTAATTTCTGCAAATTTCGTCTTGTAAACCAAAATATAATTTGTTTTAAAATTTAGTTTATATTTTGATAAAAAGGCAAAAATTGCATTTTTTGAAAATTTCAAATCCTTTCCAAAAATTTAAACGTTTCCAAACTTGGTTTTCTCTGCGAAATTTCCATCATATTTCGAAATAGCAGCTTTTTCCTCAAAATTCACCTTCTATTTGAAAGGACTGCTGTTAAAATTCGTCGTCTTTTTCAAAATTATGATTCTATTCGCAAAATTCGACTTTTTTCAAATTAAAATTTCTCGAAATGTTGACTGTTCTCTCGAAAGTTTGACCCTTTTCTCGAAAATTTTTTCGAAACTATTATTCTATTCGCGAAATTCGATTTTTTAAATTAAAATTTCTCTAAATGTCGACTGTTGTTTCGAAAGTTTGACCTTTTTCTCAAAATTCTTTCTCAAACTTATAATCGTATTCGCGAAATTCGATTTTCCAAATTAAAATTTCTCGAAATGTCGACTGTTCTCTCGAAAGTTCGATCTTTTTCTCAATTTTTCCTACGTCCGGCTTTCTCTGTAAGTTTCGTCTTTTTTAGGATCTAATTTGCCACAATAGTTCGACTCCTTAACTTTCGAAATTCTCGAAATTTAGTCTTCTTTTGTAAAATACCTTTTTTTAATTTTAAACTTATTTCGAAAACTTGTCGTCTTTTTCCCTCTAAATGTGACTTCTTCAAAGTTTTGAATTTTTATCTTCAAATTCGAAATTTTTAAAAATATCGCCATTTCTCAAAGTTACGCTATTTTTCAAAATTTCGCCATTTCTCAAAATTTCGCCTTTTCTCAAAGTTTGTTTTTTTTTATTGAAAATTTCGACTGTTTTTAAAGTTCTAATTTCTGCAAATTTCGTCTTATAAACCAAAACGTAATTTGTTTTGAAATTTGATTGATATTTTGATAAAAAGGCAAAAATTGCATTTTTTTTAAATTTCAAATTCTTTCCAAAAATTTAAAGGTTTCCAAATTTGGTTTTCTCTGCGAAATTTCCATTGTATTTGGAAATGGCAGCTTTTTCCTCAAAATTCGCCTTCTTCTTGAAAGGACTATTGTCAAAATTCGTCGTCTTTTTCAAAATTATGATTCTATCCGCAAAATTCGACTTTTTTCAAATTAAAATTTCTCGAAATGTTCTCTCGAAAGTTTGACCTTTTTCTCAAAATTCTTTTTCCAAATTATGATTCTATTCGCGAAATTCGATTTTCCAAATTAAAATTTCTCGAAAAGTCGACTGTTCTCTCGAAAGTTCGATCTTTTTCTCAATTTCTTCTATGTCCAGTTTTTTCTGTAAGTTTCGTCTTTTTAGGATCTAATTTGCCACCATATTCCGATTCCTCAACTTTCGAAATTCTCGAAATTTAGTCTTCTTTTGTAAAATTCCTTTTTTTTATTTTAAATTTATTCCTAACACTTGTCGTCTTTTTTCCTCTAAATGTGACTTGTTCAAAGTTTAGAATTTTTATCTTCAAATTCGAAATTTTTCAAAATTTTGCCATTTCTCAGAATTACGCCATTTTTCAAAATTTGGCCATTTCTCAAAATTTTGCCTTTTCTCAAAATCTGTTTTTTTTTTGTGAAAATTTCGACTGTTTTCAAAGTTCTAATTTCTGCAAATTACTTCTTATAAACCAAAATGTAATTTTTCTTAAAAAATTTGGTTGATATTTCAATAAAAAGGCAAAAATTGCATTTTTTGAAAATTTCAAATTCTTTCCAAAAATTTAAACGTTCGCAAATTTGCTTTTCTCTGCGAAATTTCGATTGTTTTTCGAAATGGCAACTTTTCCTCAAATTCGCCTTCTATTTGAAAGGACTTCTGTCAAAATTCGTCGTCTTTTTCAAAATTATGATTCTATTCGCAAAATTCAGCTTTTTTTAAATTAAAATTTCTCGAAATGTCGACTGTTCTCTCGAAAGTTTGACCTTTTTCTTAAAATTCCTTTCAAAATTATGATTCTATTCAGAAAAGTCAACTTTTGTCAAATTAAAACTTCTCGAAATATCGACTGTTCTCTCGAAAGTTTGTCCTTTTTCTCAAAATTGTTTTTCAAAATTATGTTCCCATTCGCGAAATTCGATTTTCCAAATTAAAATTTCTCGAAATGTTGACTGTTCTCTCGAAAGTTCGATCTTTTTCTCAATTTCTTCTATATCCGGCTTTCTCTGGAAGTTTCGTCTTTTTAGGATCTAATTTGCCGCAATATTCCGATTCCTTAACTTTCGAAATTCTCGAAATTTAGTCTTCTTTTGTAAAATTCCTTTTTTTATTTTAAATTTATTCCTAAAACTTGTCGTTTTTTTTCCTCTAAATGTGGCTTCTTCAAAGTTTTGAATTTTTATCTTCAAATTCGAAATTTTTCAAAATTCCGCCGTTTCTCAAAATTTTGCCATTTCTCAAAATTTACCATTTCTCAAAATTTCGTCATTTTCCAAAATTTCTTTTTTTTTGTGGAAATTTCGACTGTTTTCAAAGTTCTAATTTCTGCAAATTTCGTCTTATAAACCAAAATGTAATTTGTTTTAAAATTTGGTTTATATTTTGATAAAAAGGCAAAAATTGCATTTTTTGAAAATTTCAAATTCTCTCCAAAAATTTAAACGTTTCCAAACTTGGTTTTCTCTGCGAAATTTCCATCATATTTCGAAATAGCAGCTTTTTCCTCAAAATTCACCTTCTATTTGAAAGGACTGCTGTTAAAATTCGTCGTCTTTTTCAAAATTATGATTCTATTCGCAAAATTCGACTTTTTTCAAATTAAAATTTCTCGAAATGTTGACTGTTCTCTCGAAAGTTTGACCCTTTTCTCGAAAATTTTTTCGAAACTATTATTCTATTCGCGAAATTCGATTTTTTTAAATTAAAATTTCTCTAAATGTCGACTGTTGTTTTCGAAAGTTTGACCTTTTTCTCAAAATTCTTTCTCAAACTTATAATCGTATTCGCGAAATTCGATTTTCCAAATTAAAATTTCTCGAAATGTCGACTGTTCTCTCGAAAGTTCGATCTTTTTCTCAATTTTTCCTACGTCCGGCTTTCTCTGTAAGTTTCGTCTTTTTTAGGATCTAATTTGCCACACTAGTTCGATTCCTTAACTTTCGAAATTCTCGAAATTAGTCTTCTTTTGTAAAATTCCATTTTTTTAATTTTAAATTTATTCCGAAAACTTGTCGTCTTTTTCCTCTAAATGTGACTTTTTCAAAGTTTTGAATTTATATCTTTAAATTCGAAATTTTTCAAAATTATCGCCAGTTTTTCAAAATTACGGCTATTCTTCAAAATTTCGTCATTTCTCAAAATTTCGCCTTTTCTCAAAGTTTGTTTTTTTTTATTGAAGATTTCGACTGTTTTCAAAGTTGTAATTTCTGCAAATTTCGTCTTATAAACCAAAACGTAATTTGTTTTGAAATTTGATTGATATTTTGATAAAAAGGCAAAAATTGCATTTTTTTTAAATTTCAAATTCTTTCCAAAAATTTAAAGGTTTCCAAATTTGGTTTTCTCTGCGAAATTTCCATTGTATTTGGAAATGGCAGCTTTTTCCTCAAAATTCGCCTTCTTCTTGAAAGGACTATTGTCAAAATTCGTCGTCTTTTTCAAAATTATGATTCTATCCGCAAAATTCGACTTTTTTCAAATTAAAATTTCTCGAAATGTTCTCTCGAAAGTTTGACCTTTTTCTCAAAATTCTTTTTCCAAATTATGATTCTATTCGCGAAATTCGATTTTCCAAATTAAAATTTCTCGAAAAGTCGACTGTTCTCTCGAAAGTTCGATCTTTTTCTCAATTTCTTCTATGTCCAGTTTTTTCTGTAAGTTTCGTCTTTTTTAGGATCTAATTTGCCACCATATTCCGATTCCTCAACTTTCGAAATTCTCGAAATTTAGTCTTCTTTTGTAAAATTCCTTTTTTTTTATTTTAAATTTATTCCTAAAACTTGTCGTCTTTTTTCCTCTAAATGTGACTTCTTCAAAGTTTTGAATTTTCATCTTTAAGTTCGAAATTTTTCAAAATTTCGCCATTTCTCAGAATTACGCCATTTTTCAAAATTTCGCCATTTCTCAAAATTTCGCCTTTTCTCAAAATTTGTTTTTTTTTTGTGAAAATTTCGACTGTCTTCAAAGTTCTAATTTCTGCAAATTACTTCTTATAAAGCAAAATGTGATTTTTTTTAAAAAATTTGGTTGATATTTCAATAAAAAGGCAAAAATTGCATTTTTTGAAAATTTCAAATTCTTTCCAAAAATTTAAACGTTCGCAAATTTGCTTTTCTCTGCGAAATTTCGATTGTTTTTCGAAATGGCAACTTTTCCTCAAATTCGCCTTCTATTTGAAAGGACTTCTGTCAAAATTCGTCGTCTTTTTCAAAATTATGATTCTATTCGCAAAATTCAGCTTTTTTTAAATTAAAATTTCTCGAAATGTCGACTGTTCTCTCGAAAGTTTGACCTTTTTCTTAAAATTCCTTTTCAAAATTATGATTCTATTCAGAAAAGTCAACTTTTGTCAAATTAAAACTTCTCGAAATATCGACTGTTCTCTCGAAAGTTTGTCCTTTTTCTCAAAATTGTTTTTCAAAATTATGTTCCCATTCGCGAAATTCGATTTTCCAAATTAAAATTTCTCGAAATGTTGACTGTTCTCTCGAAAGTTCGATCTTTTTCTCAATTTCTTCTATATCCGGCTTTCTCTGGAAGTTTCGTCTTTTTTAGGATCTAATTTGCCGCAATATTCCGATTCCTTAACTTTCGAAATTCTCGAAATTTAGTCTTCTTTTGTAAAATTCCTTTTTTTTATTTTAAATTTATTCCTAAAACTTGTCGTTTTTTTTCCTCTAAATGTGGCTTCTTCAAAGTTTTGAATTTTTATCTTCAAATTCGAAATTTTTCAAAATTCCGCCGTTTCTCAAAATTTTGCCATTTCTCAAAATTTACCATTTCTCAAAATTTCGTCATTTTCCAAAATTTCTTTTTTTTTGTGGAAATTTCGACTGTTTTCAAAGTTCTAATTTCTGCAAATTTCGTCTTATAAACCAAAATGTAATTTGTTTTAAAATTTGGTTTATATTTTGATAAAAAGGCAAAAATTGCATTTTTTGAAAATTTCAAATTCTCTCCAAAAATTTAAACGTTTCCAAACTTGGTTTTCTCTGCGAAATTTCCATCATATTTCGAAATAGCAGCTTTTTCCTCAAATTCGCCTTCTATTTGAAAGGACTTCTGTCAAAATTCGTCGTCTTTTTCAAAATTATGATTCAATTCGCAAAATTCGGCTTTTTTCAAATTAAAATTTCTCGAAATGTCGACTGTTCTCTCGAAAGTTTGACCTTTTTTTTAAAATTCCTTTTCAAAATTATGATTCTATTCACAAAAGTCGACTTTTGTCAAATTAAAATTTCTCGAAATATTGACTGTTCTCTCGAAAGTTTGACCTTTTTCTAAAAATGGTTTTTCAAAATTATGATCCCATTCGTGAAATTCGATTTTTCAAATTAAAATTTCTCTAAATGTCGACTGTTCTCTCGAACGTTTGACCTTTTTCTCAAAATTCGTTTTCAAAATTATGATTCTATTTGCGAAATTCGATTTTCCAAATTAATATTTCTCGAAATGTCGACTGTTCTCTCGAAAGTTCAATCTTTTTCTCAATTTCTTCTATGTCCGGCTTTCTCTCTAAGTTTCGTCTTTTTTAGGATCATTTGCCACACTATTTCGATTCCTTAACTTTCGAAATTCTCGAAATTAGTCTTCTTTTGTAAAATTCCATTTTTTTAATTTTAAATTTATTCCGAAAACTTGTCTTTTTTTCCTCTAAATGTGACTTTTTCAAAGTTTTGAATTTATATCTTTAATTCAAAATTTTTCAAAATTTCGCCGTTTTTTCAAAATTACGGCATTCTTCAAAATTTCGTCATTTCTCAAAATTTCGCCTTTTCTCAAAATTTGTTTTTTTTTGAAGATTTCGACTGTTTTCAAAGTTGTGATTTCTGCAAATTTCGTCTTATAAACCAAAACGTAATTTGTTTTGAAATTTGATTGATATTTTGATAAAAAGGCAAAAATTGCATTTTTTTTAAATTTCAAATTCTTTCCAAAAATTTAAAGGTTTCCAAATTTGGTTTTCTCTGCGAAATTTCCATTGTATTGGAAATGGCAGCTTTTTCCTCAAAATTCGCCTTCTTCTTGAAAGGACTATTGTCAAAATTCGTCGTCTTTTTCAAAATTATGATTCTATCCGCAAAATTCGACTTTTTTTCAAATTAAAATTTCTCGAAATGTTCTCTCGAAAGTTTGACCTTTTTCTCAAAATTCTTTTTCCAAATTATGATTCTATTCGCGAAATTCGATTTTCCAAATTAAAATTTCTCGAAAAGTCGACTGTTCTCTCGAAAGTTCGATCTTTTTCTCAATTTCTTCTATGTCCAGTTTTTTCTGTAAGTTTCGTCTTTTTTAGGATCTAATTTGCCACCATATTCCGATTCCTCAACTTTCGAAATTCTCGAAATTTAGTCTTCTTTTGTAAAATTCCTTTTTTTTTATTTTAAATTTATTCCTAAAACTTGTCGTCTTTTTTCCTCTAAATGTGACTTCTTCAAAGTTTTGAATTTTCATCTTTAAGTTCGAAATTTTTCAAAATTTCGCCATTTCTCAGAATTACGCCATTTTTCAAAATTTCGCCATTTCTCAAAATTTCGCCTTTTCTCAAAATTTGTTTTTTTTTTGTGAAAATTTCGACTGTCTTCAAAGTTCTAATTTCTGCAAATTACTTCTTATAAAGCAAAATGTGATTTTTTTTAAAAAATTTGGTTGATATTTCAATAAAAAGGCAAAAATTGCATTTTTGAAAATTTCAAATTCTTTCCAAAAATTTAAACGTTCGCAAATTTGCTTTTCTCTGCGAAATTTCGATTGTTTTTCGAAATGGCAACTTTTCCTCAAATTCGCCTTCTATTTGAAAGGACTTCTGTCAAAATTCGTCGTCTTTTTCAAAATTATGATTCTATTCGCAAAATTCAGCTTTTTTTAAATTAAAATTTCTCGAAATGTCGACTGTTCTCTCGAAAGTTTGACCTTTTTCTTAAAATTCCTTTTCAAAATTATGATTCTATTCAGAAAAGTCAACTTTTGTCAAATTAAAACTTCTCGAAATATCGACTGTTCTCTCGAAAGTTTGTCCTTTTTCTCAAAATTGTTTTTCAAAATTATGTTCCCATTCGCGAAATTCGATTTTCCAAATTAAAATTTCTCGAAATGTTGACTGTTCTCTCGAAAGTTCGATCTTTTTCTCAATTTCTTCTATATCCGGCTTTCTCTGGAAGTTTCGTCTTTTTTAGGATCTAATTTGCCGCAATATTCCGATTCCTTAACTTTCGAAATTCTCGAAATTTAGTCTTCTTTTTGTAAATTCCTTTTTTTTATTTTAAATTTATTCCTAAAACTTGTCGTTTTTTTTCCTCTAAATGTGGCTTCTTCAAAGTTTTGAATTTTTATCTTCAAATTCGAAATTTTTCAAAATTCCGCCGTTTCTCAAAATTTTGCCATTTCTCAAAATTTACCATTTCTCAAAATTTCGTCATTTTCCAAAATTTCTTTTTTTTTGTGGAAATTTCGACTGTTTTCAAAGTTCTAATTTCTGCAAATTTCGTCTTATAAACCAAATGTAATTTGTTTTAAAATTTGGTTTATATTTGATAAAAAGGCAAAAATTGCATTTTTTGAAAATTTCAAATTCTCTCCAAAAATTTAAACGTTTCCAAACTTGGTTTTCTCTGCGAAATTTCCATCATATTTCGAAATAGCAGCTTTTTCCTCAAATTCGCCTTCTATTTGAAAGGACTTCTGTCAAAATTCGTCGTCTTTTTCAAAATTATGATTCAATTCGCAAAATTCGGCTTTTTTCAAATTAAAATTTCTCGAAATGTCGACTGTTCTCTCGAAAGTTTGACCTTTTTTTTAAAATTCCTTTTCAAAATTATGATTCTATTCACAAAAGTCGACTTTTGTCAAATTAAAATTTCTCGAAATATTGACTGTTCTCTCGAAAGTTTGACCTTTTTCTAAAATGGTTTTTCAAAATTATGATCCCATTCGTGAAATTCGATTTTTCAAATTAAAATTTCTCTAAATGTCGACTGTTCTCTCGAACGTTTGACCTTTTTCTCAAAATTCGTTTTCAAAATTATGATTCTATTTGCGAAATTCGATTTTCCAAATTAATATTTCTCGAAATGTCGACTGTTCTCTCGAAAGTTCAATCTTTTTCTCAATTTCTTCTATGTCCGGCTTTCTCTCTAAGTTTCGTCTTTTTTAGGATCATTTGCCACACTATTTCGATTCCTTAACTTTCGAAATTCTCGAAATTAGTCTTCTTTTGTAAAATTCCATTTTTTTAATTTTAAATTTATTCCGAAAACTTGTCTTTTTTTCCTCTAAATGTGACTTTTTCAAAGTTTTGAATTTATATCTTTAAATTCAAAATTTTTCAAAATTTCGCCGTTTTTCAAAATTACGGCATTCTTCAAAATTTCGTCATTTCTCAAAATTTCGCCTTTTCTCAAAATTTGTTTTTTTTTGAAGATTTCGACTGTTTTCAAAGTTGTGATTTCTGCAAATTTCGTCTTATAAACCAAAACGTAATTTGTTTTGAAATTTGATTGATATTTTGATAAAAAGGCAAAAATTGCATTTTTTTTAAATTTCAAATTCTTTCCAAAAATTTAAAGGTTTCCAAATTTGGTTTTCTCTGCGAAATTTCCATTGTATTTCGAAATGGCAGCTTTTTCCTCAAAATTCGCCTTCTTCTTGAAAGGACTATTGTCAAAATTCGTCGTCTTTTTCAAAATTATGATTCTATTCGCAAAATTCGACTTTTTTCAAATTATAAATTTTCGCGGATTTTTTGACTTTTTACAACTAAAAAGTTATAAAAATTTCCAGATAAATATTTTTATCAAAAAATTGGTCAAATTTTGAGGAAAAAGGTAAATCTTGATAAACAAGTCAAAATTTTTAGAAAATCGAAATTTAAAGAAAAGAAGTTTCCGAAAAAAACGAACTTTGAAAAATGGTGGAATTTCGAAAAATAAAACGTTGAATTTTGAGATAAAATTTCGAAATTTTGACCCAAGTCGAATTCTGATGAAAGAAGTCGAATTAGAAGAATAAATTTGAAATTTCGAAAGAAATTTAGGAAAAAAGACGAATTTTGAGAAATAAGTCGAAATTTCGAGAAAATGTCAATAGTTTAAAGAAGGACGAATTTTGTCGAATGGAAATTTTTAGAGAAAATCTTTTTATTTGATTGTAAATTTATGTTTACCTGCATTATCCAGGGGGCGGGGGGGGGGCAAGCGCTCTACCCTGCCCTATTCTAGCTACTCATGGCTTCGGTATTGCAGTTCGATTTTTTTTCACAAATATTGCGAACAACGATCTAACCTTTAGAACTTAGGTGGGTACGTTTCTCATTAGTGTAATCGCGGAAGATTGCGAAATTAATAATGAAAATACTTCCAAATTCTATTTACAATCATTTATGATTGGGTTCAATTACATTCGAAGGTTGATATCCTTTAGCAATGCACTGCAATCGATCCAGAATAATTACACTTTGATTAATTTGATGGCTAAATTCCAAGGAGTGGCCCAATTATATCCCGCTTCCTTTATTACCTTAAACGAAGTCCCGCCCGCAACTGGTTTCTGTGAAAGCAAAAATTCCGCCTAATTAACACCAGCTCCTCCTAGTAGCCAGTGAATCTGGAAGATATTTCCAAAAAATCATAAAATACCGACAACACCAAGTTCCGGTACATAATCAATTCAGTTAGTCACTGATTGATTTCTGGTATGGGCTTACCTCCATAATCGAGTAGCGTGGTAAGTAATTCCGCGTGTACAGGCCATGACAACAAGGTCGCCACAGAAAGTAGCTTGATCCGACCTTGCCTATAGCTTCTCCCTTCTCGGCTCCTTCCTTCCTGCCCGGTGATCTCAGGGCCGTCGAGACGTTGTAGAGATGGTGTAGGTGCTTGTGAACATGATCGTCTATTGTTTGGTCTGCACAGGACGCCGCGTCCTGGCACCTTCAATTGTTTTCGAGCGCGATATGAACGATTATCCTTTGTTCTGAAAGCCGCCGCCGACGCTTCGGTGTTACTAATCTATCGCGTTCATGTGCTTGAGTGGATTTTTGTTTTTTTTGTGACTTGGATTCATTAGGTACTAATTTTTAAGTGTAATGTATTTTATTGTTTTTTACATGTTACGATTTCCTCTTCTGTCATGGGCCCTAATATTGTATTACTTTAGCTGCTAATAAGTAAAAAATTTTAAAAAAATAGTTAAATTTGTCAAAGTTAGTCGGATAACTTTAAAAAATTCTTATAATTAACTATTTTTCTTAGTTATTTTGTTATCCAGCTAAGTTTGGGACAATTCTTCAATTTAACTATTTTTCCTAACGTTTTAGATTTTCAAAAATTGTGGCTTCAAGTATTTTTAGTAACAATTGCGCAAGCGTTAACCAAACATCAAAGAATTCTTCGTGCGTAACTCCAAAATTCGTATTTAACCGGACCGGAAGTTTCTGAAATGTCAGGATAATTAACTACAGAGGTCACAGAATTTTGACCATAAATATAATAATCAAGTAATTAATTTTGTTAATTTCGACTTTTTTCCACATAATTCACCTTCAATTTTAGCTTATTTATTATTTAATCTTCAACTTATGTCAAAAAACCAATATTTTGACTTTTCGAATTTTTTATTTTTTTCTCTGAATGGAATCTAAATTTGAATTTTTTTTATAAATTTGAAGTTAGATTACCAAATTTTGACTTTTTCTGGAAATGCTTATTTTTAGTTTTTAAAATGTTGATTAAAGTCGAAATTTAAATTTCTTTTTTAAAGTTATGAGCTTCCGTTTTCTTTTTCTTTTTAAATTTTTTTATATTAGATATAAATATTTAAAAAGAAAAAGTAGATAAAAATATTTAAAAAGAAAAAGTAAACAGAAGCTCAGAACTTTAAAAAAGAAATTTAAATTTCGACATTAATTAACATTTTCAAATTTTCGGCTTTTTCAAAAGATTTCGATTCTTTTCGGAAGGTGCATAGTTTTTTTCTTGAAATTTCAAGTTTTAGCTAAACATTTTTTAATTTTTTATTAAAACGTTGTTTTTTTCAAAGTCCCAATTTGAAACTTTTTTATAAAATTAAAGATTACTTTCAATTTGTACCTCTTTTGTACTTTTTTTCTCGAAACTTTGATTTTAAATTATAAATTACAACTTTTTTCAAAATTTCCAGTCTACAATTCTAATTTTCCCGTTTTTTTGACTTCTGTATCTTCAAAGGAAAAACCTCGATTCTTATAATCTCCGTGTCTGTCACAAAGAGGTTTTCCGCGAAAAGTATGTAAGGCAGGAATTTAAAATTTTGCACATTACTTCTCTATAACCGACGCAAATACCACCAGCCAACGATTAGAAAAAGAAAATACTTTATAATAAAATGGGGGGTTAATTTGGTCACCGAAAAAATCGAGTTTTAGTTAATATATCGTATGACGTATCATTTAAAAGAGCTACCTAAATTATTGGTTTTGTTATTTTCGTTTCAATGGTCTTAAAGATACAGTTTTCCCCCCTAATCTTTAGAAATATCGGTATTTTTGGAACCGACTTTAATCTCTTTAAATGCCCAATTTTTTCTCGAAAATAAAAAAATCTCGTTATTTTAAATTATGAGATTTTTGCTAAAAGCATCATATTTTCCTTAAATTTTATGCTTTCAGTGTTTACTGCTTTTTCTGTACATTAAAAAAATGTACTGCTTTTTTTGAACATTAAAAAAGAGTCGAAATTAAAACAAAACTAAAATTCCAAAAAGGTCTCGAGTAAATGAAAAAAATTTAAAAAATGTTAACATTCAAAAACTTCCGACACTTCCACATACACACAAAAAAAGAAATTTTAAAAAAATGTCGAAAATTATTAAAAAGACAAAATTGCAAAAAAGCGAAATTTTCGAAAAAATTATAAACTCATTTTTTATTTTCTCTAAAAATCTCGGCTTATGAAGTTTCAAATTCTTTATAAATCATGAATTTTTCGGAAATCAAAACTTTGCTCATACCGTCCGAAAATTTTTGAGAAAGAGAGAGAGAGAAGAGAGAGAAGAGAAGGACGAGAGAGAAGAGAAGGAAGAGAGAGAGAGAAGGAAGAGAGAGAGAGAAGAGAGGGAGAGAGAGAGAGAGAGAGAGAAGAGAGAGAGAGAGAAGAGAGAGAGAGAGAAGAGAGAAAGAGAGAGAGAGAAAGAAGAGAGAGAAGAGAGAGAAGAGAGAGAAGAGAGAGAAGAGAGAGAAGAGAGAGAGAGAGAGAGAGAAAGAAAGGAGAGAGAAAAGAGGGAGAAACAGAAGAAAGAGAGAAGAGAGAGAGAGAGAGAGAGAGAGAGAGACAGAAGAAAGACAAAGAGAAAGGGAGAGAGAAAGGGAGAGAGAGAAGCGAGAGAGAGAAGAAAGAAAGAGAAGAGAGAGAGAGATAAGAGAGAGAGGATAGAGAGAAAGAAAGAAGAGAAGGAGAGAGAGAGACAGAAGAAAGAGAAAGAGAAAGGGAGAGAGAGAAGAGGGAAAGAGAGAGAAAAGGAAGAAGAGAGAGAGAAGAAAGAAAGAAGGAGAAGAGAGAGAGAAGAGAGAGAGAAAGAGAAAAAGAGAAAGAAGGGGAGGAGAGAGAGAAGAGAGAGAGAGAGAAGAGAGAAGAGAGAAGAGAGAAGAGAGAAGAGAGAAGAGAGAAGAGAGA